>LIEC01012281.1:29823-56479 GCA_001925005.1 Drosera capensis
GTCAGACTCCAACATCATCAGCTCATCTTCACCATCATCAAGATATATTTCTTCTGTGTTGGCGTAAATGTCTGTGATGTCTCTAAGACGTATAGGGCCGCTCTTTGGGGACTCCGGAACTTGTAATGGTATGCGTGAAGTAGAAGTAGATGGACTTGTCTCTCCTGTCGTAGGTGATGAATAACCAACACCAGTGGTTGACTCTGGTGTGCCTTCCGGTTCTTCTGGTTTGGAATTTGAATTCTCAGATAAGACGAACTCTGAGAATCCGCCATTAGTACCTACACTCCAGTTCCACCCAAGGTTCTCTTGGAAGATCACATCCCTGCTTATATAAAGCTTCTTCAGCTGAGGATTGTAAAGGCGATGTGCCTTACACCCTTCCTCCACTCCAAGGTAAACCATAGGCTGGCTCCGGTCATCCAACTTCTTTGGATGTGGTACTGTCACCTTCGCATATGCTGTGCAACCAAATACTCTCACATGCTCGAGATGGGGTTTACGGTCATTCCAAACCTCGTACGGGGTGTGCTCTCCTAACACCTTTGTAGGAAGCCGATTCAGCAGGTACACCGCATTCTCACGGCTTCTCCCCAGAACTCGGCAGGAACATGCATGCTCTTAAGTAAGGATCTAGCAGTGGCCATCACGGTCCGATTTCTCCGCTCCACCACACCGTTTTGCTGAGGAGTATACGGTGCAGTTAAATGCCTCTGGATACCCCATTCTTCACATAGCCTTGTAAACTCTTTCGAGAGAAATTCTCTTCCACGGTCCGTTCTCAAGGTCTTTATTCTGTGATTAGTCATGTTCTCTACCTGAACCTTGAACTTCTTGAAAACAGAACATGCTTCGTCTTTTGTTTTGAGTGGATAAACCCACATCCAACGGCTATAGTCATCGACAATGAGGAGAAAATACGAGTTACCGGCAAGTGTGGTTGGTGTGATTGGCCCACATAGATCGGCATGCAACAACTCTAGCTGCTTCTTTGCTTTGTAAGTTGTCTGGTCTGGGAAAGGGAGCCTAGTCTGCTTAGTCGTCAAACAAGCCTCACAAAGGTTGTTCGGATGTGACACCTTTGGAACTCCAAACGTCATTTTCTTCTCCCCCATGAGCTTCAGTGTATGAAAATTGACATGACCGAGTCTGGCATGCCATAACCATGCCGGATTGTCGAGACTGGCTAGAAGACAGATCAGTTTGGCTAACTCCAAACTGATCTTGTATAGGCGATTGGATGTTCGCTTCACGCACATCAGCACTCTGCCGTTGTCATACACCCTCATGGTTTCTCCCACCACCTTGACCCCAATCTCGGTCATTTGTCCAAGGCTTATGATGTTAGTGCACAACTTTGGAATATAATATACCTCATGGAGGATATACTGGTCTCCATTCTTACACTGAAATACGATCGTCCCTTTACCAATGACTTGAACGTCCGAGCCATCGCTAAATCTCACCTTCCCGGTGATCCTTTCATCAAGTTCTTGGAACATTTCTCGTCGTCCCGTCATATGGTTGCTGGCACCGTTGTCTAGATACCAGGTATCCTTAGTTGTTGTCTTCACCTCATCCTCGTGAAACGCCTGTAACACCCTTTTTTCTTTAAGTTGTATGGCGTCTCGTTGCTTAGCTTCTATCTCCTCCTGAGACATGGAAAATAATAACGCTGACCCATCAGGGGGAGAGCGTGTATGTCACCTTTCGTCGTGTTGCCGCTTGCCACGACACTCTGATGCGTAATGTTCCATCTTCCCGCAATTGAAACACTTGATGTGACTTTTGTTACGGCTGCTGCTGCCGGTGCCTCCCGCACGTTCCTGGCGCACTGCATTATTTCCGCCTCGGTCGTCCCTTCCGCGACCTCGTCCACGCCACTGGTTTTTACCTCGGTCTGAGGTACCAAATCCGCGTCCCTGACTAGACGACGAAGTTTCGCGGGTTATCTGCCGCTCGGTTTGAGTAAACATGAGCCCACCGCTCGTGTTTTCGCGGAGACGAGCTCTCTCCTCGAACGCCTTTAAACGTCCTATCGCCTAATCGAATGGCATTGTCTCAATATCGTAAAATTGTTCGATACCGGTAACGACTGTGAAGTACTTATCAGGTACACAGTCGAGTAATTTCTTGACGAGTGCAGCATCGTCTAGATCTGCACCAAGGCTGGAAAATCGGCTGGACATGCCACTAAGTTTTCCGGCGAACTCGTCAATTGACTCCGGTTCTTTCATCCGCAACGCATCAAATTCACTTTTTAATGTCTGCAACCGAGTCTTCTTTACTCGATTGGCACCAAGGTACCTCGTCTTCAAACTTTCCCAAATTTCTTTCGCCGTCTTCTTCTTTACAATCTGAAGAAGAACATCTTCGGGAATTGCCTGGAGGATATGGGCACGCGCCTTCTTATCCTTTCTAGGATTGACTTCATCTTCTTCCGTTGGTTCGACCGCCTCCCATACTTCCTGAGCATGTAGGATTGTCTCCGTTTTTATTGCCCATACCGTATAATTTGAGGAGTTCAGCATCGGAAAATTGAACGACATTCCGCCGCTCTTTTTTGACGTTTGCTGGGGAATAATTGACATTTTTTTTTTAAAATATCTCTAAATTACGAAAATACCCTTTGACCTCAAAATTACAAAAATACCCATGACTTCGTAATTACGAAACTGCCACTTGACCACGTAATTACAAAAATGCCCCTTGACTTCGTAATTACGAAAATGCCCTTTGACCTCGAAATTACGAAAATGACCCTTGACTTCGTAATTATGAAACTGCCACTTGACCACGTAATTACGAAAATGCCCCTTGACTTCGTAATTACGAAAATACCCTTTTGACCTAATTATAAAAGCTCACTTTTTATCCCCTTTTTTTTTTACACGGGCTGCCTCATACTCCCTCCAAACTCCTCACTTCCTTCACTTCTTCCTCTTCTTCACCTCCGCCACGGCCTCTAACACACCACCACTGCACGGAATCTTCCAGCAAGGCGTCACCAAATCAGGTTTTCGTCGGATCTCGACGACTAGCAGGAAGGTGGTCGGATCGTGGTTTGTTTATGGTGGTGCTCGGATCGTTACGGAGCTCTGATACCAAATGTAAGTTTGATACAAGGAGATTTGGTGGGTTAAAACCCTTTTCTGATTTTGTTTTATTGCTTGAATGAGGTACATTGATATATTGAATTGCTAACCTATTTAAAGGGCTAAATCAACGAATTGTACGACACGTTTTTATACAAAAAACGTGTAATAGTGACCGGTGGAATAGTGATGGCCGGTGGAAACGTTTTATGCATTTTGGTCAAGATTATTAGCTAACATAGTCCGGGGTGGGCGGGCAGGGTCCGGAGTTGGGTGGTCAGGTGGTGGAGCTGTTGGAGCCATGTTTCGTTGTAGAGCGTGTATCATTTTGCGACGGCGGCGGCGGCGATCACGGTGGTTGTTTCGGGCTGTGAGTGGTGGCGGAGTGAGGTGGGTTATGAGGTGGAGTTGGAGTGAGCTGTGGTGACGTAGGAGGACTACATGGTGTCCACGTGAGATGTGATTACACGTGGATGGGTGTGGGTGGATGTTCTTGGTAGGCTCAGGTTCACGGGAAACTGACGAGGATCCTTCACCTGCATGCTTCATCTGGTCTTTGTTGTACGTATTTGCAAATTGATTCTTTCGTGGAAGATAATATGGTGTCATGAACCCGTGATCAGTTATAACATTGGAACTGAAAAAAAAAAAAAAAAAAAAGTTATAACATTGACCACAGTCGATATCACGATCGTTCAGTATGAAGTTAAGGTAGTTAAATTGTTTTACTCATGGAGAAAAGTTGACCGATGATGAATCCTTTCTTATATATGTCGTTCATGGTTGTTTCAATAGTCTTCATATCAAATGTGTCTCTGAAATACAACGTATAGAGCTTATATCACCAACAATGTCACATGAGAAATTTGTGAAAAATATTAAATGAGCATCAAGTCATCGTTTGTCACAATAATCATTTCTGATATCTTTGTTACATCATAACAGAAATTGATTATCATTGTTGTAAAACAAGTGTTTACACCGATTGTCATAATAATCGGTCATCGTTCATCGTTGTCACAATAAAACGATGACTGATGATGAATCCTTTTTTATATATGTCGTTCATCGCTGTTTCAATAGTCTTCATATCAAATGTGTCTCTGAAATACAACATATAGAGATTATATCATCAACAATGTCACATGAGAAATTTGTGAAAAAATATTAAATGTGCATCAAGTCATCGTTTGTCACAATAATCATTTTCTGATATCTTTGTTATCATCATAAAAGAAATTGATTATCTTTGTTGTAAAAAAAGTGTTTTCACCGATTGAACTGATTCTTCAATATACCCGGTTTGATTTCGTGGGACGAAAAATGTTGGAATTAACAAAGTAATTAAAATATTTTAGAGAGAGAATAGAGAGAGAAAAAAAGGTTTTCTTCTCTTAAAATATGTACATAACATCTTACAAATGAACTCTATTTATATGACTCAAAATGATTAATCAACACCTAATTAAGGCGATTAGATCAAATTAATAGATAATTAGATAAGTCTCTTTAATAGCCTCAAAAATAGATGAGATCTAAAAAAAATCTAAATTTAGGAATAAATACATCATTTTTCAAAAAGATAATTATATTTGAATAATTTATAACACTCCCCCTTGATGTATTTATAACCTATTAAGGTTATCTCGTTGAAACTTTGTCAGAAAAAATCCAATTGAATAAAAACCTTGGCGAACAAAAAAAAGTACAATCTCTCCCTCAAACAAAACTCCTTTAAACATTGAAATTTTGTTCAAAAAGATTATTAAGCCTTCTCATTCCTATCTTATATCTGTACTTCATAAAGGATACTATCGATAATACTTTTGTGAATAAATCGACTAAGTTATGACTTGAGCAGATTTATCGTATATCAACGACCCTATCTTTCTGAAGATCATGTGACTAGAAGAATTTTGGTGATATATGCTTTGTTCTGTCGCCTTTGATGTAGTCTCCTCTATGTTGTGTAACACAAGGTGCATTATCTTCATATAAGATTATCGGTTTTTCACGAACTGAAGGCATCCTACATGACTCTTGTATATGTTTTATCATGGATCTTAGTGACACATATTCTCGAATAGTCTCATACATTGCAATAAGCTCTGAATGGTTGGAAGATGTTGTTGTAAGAGTCTGCTTCATCAATTTTCATGGTATTGGGGTATCTTCAAAAGTAAGCGCATAATCTGTTTATGAACTTGTTTTGTGTGGATCTGATAAGTACCCAGCATCTATAAATCCATGTAGTGTGGATTTCACTCTTCTTGAATAAAATAGCCCCATATCAATGCTTCCACGAAGATATCGCATGACATGTTTGAATCCATTCCAGTGTCATCTTGTCGGAGGTGAACTATGCCTTTCTAGTAAGTTAACCGCAAAAACAATGTCCTACCTTGTACAATTAGTAAGATACATAAGCACATGAATTACACTTATATAAGGAACTTTAGATCCTAAGATGTATTCTCCCTCTTCTGGAGGTCGAAACTAATCTTTCGTAATATCTAATGATCTAACAACCATTTAGATGTGAAGGAGTGGCCATTATCCATATAAAATCGAGAAAGGACGTTCTCAGTATATAGCGATTGATGTATAAAAATTTCACTTAGTAAGTATTCAACTTGTATGGCAAACAAAATTTAGTTTTGACAAGATCTTGCATTTCAAATTCACTCTTCAGAAGTGAAGCTGTATTTTTTGAGATCTTGTGCAGTTTCTATAAGATTGAGATCGTCTATATACACACCGATGATAGCGAAATCATTTTGTGATTTTCTTATAAAGACACGTGGGCATACATCATTATTCTTGTATCTTAATCAGATTGTTTTAAACCATACAACGACCATTGTAGTTTAACTAATTGGATTTTTATGTCTTTGGTATATTTAATTCTTCAGGGATTCTCATATAGATATCCTTATCAAGGCATCCATAAAAATATGACGTCTCCATGAGTCTCGTTTCAAGATTTTTCATTGTTGCCAAACCAATAAGGAAATGAAAAGCGATTCCATCCATTACTAGAGGATATGTTTTCTCATAATCAGCACCATATATTTATGAAAATCCTTGAGTTATTAATCTAACTTTATATCTCACAATCTCATTCCTTTTGTTTCGTTTCCGAACGAAAACCCATTTATTTCCAACAGTGGTAATGCCATTTGGTGTTGGAATTATAGGCCCAAACACTTGATTGCAATTCTACCTTGATTGTATCTTTCCATTTTTCCCAATCCTTTCTTTGTTTACGTTCTTGAATACTTCTGGGTTCAGGAGACATATCAATTTCTGATGTAATGACATATGCAAATATGCCATCAACAATGATATTTTCTCGATCCTATACTTGATTTGTATGCACATAATTGATCGAGATCTCTTGATTTTTCAGATTGTGCAATCTCATCAATGACATTATCCTCTCCAAGGGATAGTTTCTTCTGTGAGATTTTTGTCTCTTCTGGACATTTGAGATTACATTTTTACCACTTCAGTTTTTTTTTTTGGTGGTATAATGTCTTTTGCACCTGTTGGCTTTCTACATTTCAGACGTGGTTTATCATCAAGAATATGAGCCTTAGCAAGGTCTCTAATAACATCCTTCTCTTGAGGTATGTCTACTCTTGGTGGTGTATTTACCGCAGGTATATGCGACTTCATAACTTTACTTGCATAATTAAAAGCATCAGATATTTGGTTTGCAATATCTTGTAAGTGAATACTTCTTTTTATTTTATTTTCACATTGATTTGTACGCAATATCTAATCCATGCAATCCATTGCCTCCCAAGAAAATTCTGACTTTGGTTTAGGTAAAAAATATTGTTTTTGCCCAAAGTAGAAAATAAAGTTTCATTGAAATTCAAAACGTGTCGTGAAAAGATCTCCAGTAAGAGGTTCAAGATATCTCATAATAGAAGATGCATTAAAACCTACATAAATTCCAAGTCTTCCTTGTGTATCCATGGTACGTTTTTTGTGATGCAATAGGGACATATACAACACACCCAAAAATTTTTAGATGTGATATATTTGGTTCTTGACCTTTAACAAGATGTAATGGGGAGAACTTGTGATAAGCCGTTGGGCTAATGAAAATAAAACTTGTAGCATGTAATACCACATGTCCCCAAGTAGAGATCGGCAATTCTGTTTTCATAAATATAGGTCTAACAATCAATTGGATTCTTTTTATGAATGATTTAGCTAAATCATTTTGTGTATGGACAAGAGAAACATGGTGTTCTACTCAGATACCTATTGACATGTAATATTCATCAAATATCTTTGAAGTGAATTCTCCAGAACTATCATGACGAATAAACTAGATGTGATTAGTTGAAAAATGAGCTTGTAATTCAGTAATTTGAGTGAAAAGTTTAACAAAGGCAACATTACGAGTAGAAAGAAACATACATGAGACCATCTTGTAGAAGCATCAATCAAGATCAAGAAATATCTAAATGGAACAGATGGTGGATGAATTGGATCACATATATCACCTTAAATCCTTTGAAGAAATAAAAGTGATTCAGAAGATAGTTTTGATAGAGAAAGTCTTGTAATTAACTTAACTTGTGAACAATGAATACAAGGATGATTGATTTTTTTAAAACACCTTTTTGATTTTTAAGAGGATGATCATTGGTATTTTCAATGATACGACGCATCATCATAATACCTGGATGATCAAGTCTCTCGTGCCATAACAAAATCTTGTTCGGATCAATGAATTTTCAATCCATAACACTATACGACTCAATAACCTTGATTTTGACAAAATACAACCTAGATAGAAAAGCCAAAAGTTTTTCAAGGATTTGTTTGTTTCTAGAAAAAAAAAAAGAGGTTATATAAATATATTGTTTTCTATCTTTACTTATACTTTTTAAATGAAAACCATTAAGAACAATATCTTTGAAACTTAAAAGATTTCTTTAGAATTTTTGGGAGTATAAAACATGCTTGACATGGATTTGCGTACCATTTGATAGTGTAAAACGAGTATTTCCAAAACCATCAATGATCTTTGAAGTGCTAGATTACATTTGCTTCACCCATCTTTAAAGATGAAAAATATTTCTTACTTTGAAGGATTGTATGAGTCGTTACACTACCAACAATGCACATATCTTCCATAACAATTCTGTAAATTAAATTTTTTAATACAAAGTTTATTACAATGCTTGAAAATAGAAAAGAGAACCCCCACTCGAAATACAATAGTAAAAAATAACTTCAAGGAGAATCAATAATATATTTCCACAATTCAAGGGTTTCATATTCAGCGTCTTCTTTATTTGTTTCAGTATTGGAACATCAAATTAAATCTGAAACTTTTTCACGTAGTGGGATCGGTTAAGACTGTTCTTCCGAGAAGTTTGTTTTCATCTCTTTGTCTTAATCTTTAATGGAGTTTTGATAAAAATCAACAAAGTGTTTGGGAGTTTTACAAGATCTAAACCAATGACCTTCTATCCCACAAGTATAGCACTTTCCTTTGGCATTCTCCCTAGGTTTGTTATATGGAGCTTTTCCCCTCTTCTGTGCATGATTGCTATCTTGCCTCTTCTGATGGCTCACACTTGCAATCGGATTATGACGTATATCATGGAATCTTTTACGACCACGAACACCTCCACGACCTCGTCCTTTTTCTCACCAATGGCCCCTTCTGGTGGCCCCGGAACCAATTGGACGAGCTTAGAAATTTTTCATGAGCAACTCTTGGTTGCTGAAAAGCAACCAAGAGTAATGAAAGTAATTCACTATACTTAGTGAATTTCAGAATTCGATTTTGATGCATCAGAGTTTTATTTGCGGGATAAAAAGTGGAATATGGTTTGTTTATCATTTCGTCCTCGGATATAGGCTTTCCACATAAAACTATATGTGAGGTAATATTGAAAAAAACGGAATTATATTCTTACACAAATTTAAAATGTTACAACCTTAGAGTGTGTCGTTCATACCTGACATTTGGAAGAAATATCAACTTTCGATGGTCAAATCTTCCTTTCAAACTAATCAATTACATGTATAGATGTTTTACAGTAAGATATTCAAATTTCAATCCCTCATGAAGATGATGTCTCAGGAAAATCAATGCTTGAGCATTTTCTTGTGGGGTTGCTTCATTGTTCTCCACTATGATAAGTTTTAAACTTTTTGTATATAGGTGTAATTCAATATCAAGAATCCATGATAGATAATTTTGACCTGATAACTCTAGTGCTTTGAATTCTAACTTTGTGCGGTTTGTCATAGTTTTCTAAACACACATCAAAATGGTAAATAGTAAGCTTATTTATTTTTAATGAAAATCATATACAAAAATATGCATATAGCAGTTTGATGGTAGTAATGAAAGTGTTTAGTTATTACCATTTTTCCTTAATACTGTGATTTATTGGAAAAACCATACAAAATAGGACAACCACATCAATGTTCGTGAACCACACAGAAAGACTAACAAACACGCCGAGAGGCACACGATAGTGCTCGAATACCTTGACAACCCTGGCATACTCCATCAGTTCATGTTTCATAAAGCCATACAAGATGAATCTTATCTGCTCAAAGGTTTCGAGGACAACCCCAAGAGTAGAAGAATTCAGCAAACGTGGAGCATCTCTGATGTTGCTTTTTCTAATGCTCCCACAAGATTGTATGACCCATGATCTCTGAAGCTGCTTTGATGATCTGTCTTATGTACTAATTTGTAACCATTGTAATTTTACTGGAGCTTGCTGATGATGGGCCACACCCTCGTTTATATATTATGTTCGATATATTTTGTAACGGGCCAAGGATCTTTTACACTGTGTATAGGTCCCGTCCTTTAGTTTGTTTCGTATGTGACATATGTTAGTCACTATTTATGACTTTCAGCATATGACACATATAATGATTTTTATTTAAGCAGTTTGTTTTCGCATACTATGTCTGCTTTTAGTTTGATTTAGTGTATACGTAGATGCACAAAATCATCTAAGAAGCTTGTAAAGTGCTTTGTTAAGCACATTTTGGATCGGAATATACTTACCCTGTTCCAAAAAAGAAAAGAAAAAGAGACACACATGAATAACACACACACGTCCACACAACAGAGTGATCTGGATACTAAAACCGAAATGGATGAGCGATCGTAGTAGTCGATACATACATTGTCCTGATTGTAGTAGTCGTTACCAAGTTGAGCATAGTCATCATACAGCTAATAGTATTCCTCCAATTTATCAATATATTCCTCACTCCTAAAACAAATCTCTTAAGCTCTAATTACGTGTTTTTTCCATCGACAAGTGAACTAGAGACTCTAGTTCCTCTCCCATATCTGCAGTCCACTTGGCAGATTTTGAACTAACGAAGGCCTTCCTGAATTACAAAGGCTCATTCTCAACAGCCTCACTAACAATAGGTGCATATGTCACAAAATCTGAATAGCTGTATCAAACTGTGGGTCTGATCTCTCGTCATTCTCTGTCACGGCTAAGTTGGTACTACAGTAAAGTGGATCCTATATAGACTAGATCTAGTATTAGTGGCTCCAGTCCTAGAAGCTTCTTGCTCAACTAGATGGAAAATATCAGTGGAGATTATGGAATAAGAGGATTCCCTATCATGATGATCCACCTCAAACGTCGATCTGTCGAGTGCTCATGTTTGCTCCAACTGGTACTTAATGTTTCCTTGCTTCTCGGGTTTCTTGTCTAACATTGACTCCTTATCAAATGTGATATCTTGCAAGGTGATGATGGATCAGTAAAGTATAATCTGTACCTCTTTACATCTGGATGATATCCAAGAAAGATCACCTTTTTAACCCTAGGTTGCAACTTTCCTTCGCTAACATGATAATATACAGGATAACAAAAAACACGAAAGTTGGAATAATCAGCGGGCTTACCAGACCAACGCTCATAGAAATCTATGAGATGTTCCTCGTCTCTTATTTGAATTCTTTTATACTGTTGAATCAACACATTTTCCATATTTTCTCTTATTTTCTCTTAACCATATTTTCCACTTTACCGATATATTTGTTAGAAACAATATATCGGTAAAGTGGATCAATAACTCAGCTGATTATTCAACTTAACTTTGCTGTCTTCCAAGTATTGAGTTTCAAGATGTAATCAATCTATATTAGACTATGTCAAGAAAGATAAAGATATCGGATTTATATTGGTTTTGATGATAGAGTTCAAATGAAATTCTAAAACATATGTCCACTCTTCCCTTAGAGATCAGTGTGATCAACTAAGAGGTATTTCACTATATGTTGGGTTTTTGTTTGACCCTTAACCAGGTTACAGTACGTACAAATGGTGCAGTCTTCTACTGAACACTTTTCTTGGGTAGCTTACTAAAGCCCGCCTGATTTCCACTTATCAGTTATCCTTTATCCTTGGTGCTCCCTTCGAGTAGATGTGAACCTTTGTGTATTCTTTGGACGCAGCACTAGTTCAGCTAGAGAGCTTTCTATCAGCACAATCAACAGTTGCTATTTTCCAGAATTCAAAACTAGCTGCAACCTTGATGCACTTCATCTATTTATAGACAATGCTATTTTCACTAACCGTTGTCTCTTTTGTTCTTTCAAATAATTTCGATCAAGAAGAATCTAATGCCAACTTCCAACACTCCTGAAAATGAGCTGAGAAAAAACTCTGAAAACTGTTACAGTGACGTATTTGCTTTTGTCATGTATTGAACTCTTATGTTTAAGCTTTTCTTTACAGAACACTTAGTTTTGTTCACCAGGTTTGCTTATCTGTGGGGTCTTGTCTTCACCTTGCTACCTTTTCTGACTCTCAGTGGTAGGACTCAGCATGACTACACTCTCCTGACATTGACCATATGCACTCTACTACCTTGTTAACTTTTACTTTTCTGCCCTTAAGTCACGGCCTTCCTGCTTTGATGATTCTTTTGAATTTTTTTTTTGTTTATCATCAATTTATTAGGACCTGATTCAACATACTATATATAGGATCATTGTAGAAAAACTGAATCACTTAACAAACACTAGGCCTGATATCTCATATGCAGTTCAGACTCTAAGCCAATATATCCAGAATTCAACTAAAGAACACTTGAATGGTGTTCAATACTTGCAAAGATACATAAAGGGAACCATGAAACAGAGAATGCTTCTTAGAGCATCAGATAAGTTATGTTTAAGAGCTTTTACAGATTCTGATAGGGAAGCATGTCCAACAACTACAAGCTGTGACAGGTTATGTTTTGTTGCTTGGAAACTCTTCTATTAGCTGGAAATCCAAGAAGCATACGAGGACAAGAATGAAGAATGGAGCAAGCTAGGTGGTCATTTTCTTGAAGACCCTAAGTTGGGGAGAGAGAGAGGGGGGGGGGGCTGGGGGGAAGAAGATATTTGATGTGTATTCTCAAAGAGGTGTGATGTGTGTTCTTGGTTGTGTTACTTCGGTTTGTGAACCATACATTTTGGATGTAAATTATCATATAATTTAGCCTAGGATTGATCATGATTAAGTGATCAAGTACGATGTGTATATAGATATATCATAGAAGGGTTGAGGAGGTAATTAGGAATCAACGAGTCCCGAAAGAATATAACCGTGGAGGGAAAATATGCAATAAAATTTATGACATTCAATTTGCAAGAAAAAGTTATTGAAGCATCAAGAGGTCAAGCGATGTATGACTTCGAGGACACCGCGAGACTACTAGTCTTGTACATTATGAACACGTTTTTTGTCTCCACATCGAAGGAATCAATGAAGAGGGAGTAGGCAAACTATGTTGCTAATATGAACAAATTGTGTTAGATAACGACAAGGTCTACAAACCGGAATCAATGAGTGGATATCTACTTATCATTCTAATAAACATTCGAAATTGTTACACTATTTATTTTGATGAAAACATGATGAATTTATATTTATCGTTATTTATAACTAAGGTGTACTATTTCTATTATAACAGGCACACTGTTTCGATATTTATTGTTATTTATAACTAAGACACATTGTTTCTATTATAACAGACACTTTTTTGCTTTTTATTGTTATTAATATGTAAGACACACTATTTCTATACTTAAGGTGCACACAATGATTGTCATCGATTTCGAATAAGACATTCGATGTTTTGGTAATACAAAATGAAAAACAAGACGGTTATGCGCGTTTGTATTGTGAAAATAGAGACTATATCAAAGGAAAATTATTTTAGTGTGTTGTATGATTTAGGGAATATTTTGTGAAACATGTATCCTAGGGTAATTTTGTAAAATAATTGCTATAAGAAAAATATATGAGACTGAGGCTTACTACTATGCTGAACAATTTGAAGTGCCTTCTTATATTTTGTAGTTGAATTTAGAATCATGAAAAATTTGAAAATACTATATAGAGACAAAGAATAACAACATACGAATTTAACGTGAAAAACTCGAATATCAAGAAAAAAAATCCACAAAATGCCACAACAAAACTTGATAGCAAATCACTATATAAAAACAGGATTACAGAATATATCAGATCGTATTACATCACAATTCATCACGACTAATAACATGAGTTATATTTATAGACCCATAAGATATGATTTAAATAAATCTAATCTTGTAGTTGAGATCCGACACACAGTCCATGGCCATATGCACGACCTATCCTGGATCGTGCTCAGAAACTTCAATCTGGCATCGTGCACGACCATGCTGAAGGGAATCAAAACGCAATTGATCATCAAGTGATCAATCAAGACCGAACACCTAATTGAGACAAGAAGAAGAAAGAGGGAAGAACATGCGCGGGTGGAGAGAACCCAAAATTTTGTTAATTGAGTGAATGAATGGAATTTGATTACAACCTAGGATATATAGCATCCATATGTGAAAAGACTAAAATGCCCCTAAATTAATTCCTAATTACCTCCTCAACCCTTCTATGATCTATCTATATACACATCGTACTTGATCACTTAATCATGATCAATCCTAGGCTAAATTACATGATAATATGCAAGAATTTGATTATTGGAGCCGGCATGGTACTACCACCGGTGATTCTTCTATTTTGTTCCAATCAGTTTTAAAGATGGGAAACAAGTATAACATAATAATGAGTTTTTACGGAAAAACAATCGAAATCTTCATTATTTAAAAAAAAAAAAACACAACCAAAATCTTAAATATTACAATTTGACAACTCAAATCATCTCTTACTCATCAACTTACTTACTTCCTACTTCCTACTTCCTACTTCCTACTTCCGTTAAGGTTTAGTTAAAAATAACTAGAATAAGATAAAATTACAAAACTACCCCTATTGTTTCCATTTTTTTATAAGCATACATCACTTTTCCTCATATAGGATCGAATTCATGCTTCCCACTTTCTAGTTTTTCCCACCTCCACAAACCCGTAACATGATGATCACATTGTTTTTCATGTCTTTCCCTCATCTTCAACAATCGAAACACGAAAATTTCATCAATGAGTTTCTCAAATCCGTCTTTTCCTTCTAAATCAATCAATGATTCTCATATTCATTATAATTGATTTGGGGATGAAAAAACTGCATATGGAACAAAGACAGATTTAGAATTGAATTTGAAAATGAGGGATTCAATTTTTTAAAGTACGAAATTAGTGTCTTCCATCAAGAGGATTTTGTTGATTTGAAGGATTATTGATGGAGAGAAACAATTGATGAAGGAAACATATCCGGAAAAAATAAATAAATTTGATGGTCGTTTTATTCTTCTTTTTGTTCAACTCAAATGAATTTTTTTTAACAAACAAATGAAAAGGGTATTTTCAAACATTCAAATGAGATTTGAAAAAAGAAATGAAGTTGCCATTAAAATTAACAGCGGTAAATGACGGGAGTTCTCAAAATGCAAGATCGTAAATGAATTGGGTGGGTAAAACGTAAATACAAAGATTTGAATTAGTCTATTGTAAATACTTTAGATTATACGTGGTTCTTTGTAAAAAGAAAAGAAAAAAAAACATTTAAACCTCTTCAATTATCATCATGTTATATTTTATTTCTTAAATTATAGAAATAGTAATTTAAACCCTTAAATTTTAAATAAATCTTAATTTTTGGTACAAAACCTCTATGAAAATATACATTTTTTTTAGTAGAAACTCCCCCAAAAGAAGACATGTGTCTAAAATTCAGAGAAATTATGTGTTATTTTATTTGTTAAAAACCCTAATAATGTTATCATGATTGAGAAAATAAAATACACGGGTATATGCTTATGCATTGATGAACATATCAAGCAGTGTTTCCTTTTGTTTTTCCAACCTTACGTTTAGATTTCCGAGACCTGTCTCATGTTGCTAAGAGATTCTATCGCTGCTTATCATTATCCACAGTTATGCACTACTTGGCTTTATTCAAGGTTCATATGTGTAGGAGTCGAAGGCGCTCATATATGTGTACCATAAAAAACGAATAGAAACATGTTTTTTCTACTTTAAGGAGCTTCAGTCCCAAAACAGATATGTATTCGAACTAGACCGATGATTTGAGTTTATGCTTCACCATTAAAAACTCGTGTAGTAAAAAATGGAGTAACATATGATGATAAAGTCCATATAAGCACTTTGGATCTCAATTTGATTTTTCAAAATTAGAATGAAAAATAATAAATTCGTGCAATAACATAATTACGAGAAATCTCATTATATGTCCTTTTAACTTTCATATTGAGTATCCCCTTTTAATACAATCTTCTATTGTTTTTATTTCCAAAAATTGATTAAATTCAATTGAAAGTTTGATTTCTATATGACGAATATAGTAAGATTCAACAAGACAGTCATATCATCGCAGGGAAGTAAATGACTTTTAGAGACATATTAAATATTCTTTTTTAATATAATAAAATATGGATTTTATAGTAAAAAGTTGACCACAATCAATTGATATATTGATTTTTATGTAATGAATAAAACAAGATTCAATAAAACAGTCAAATCTGAAGTTCTATTTTTTTTATAAAATAAGAATAAGATAAGATTTGATTTTTTTTTAAATAAAATCTTGCATAAAATATTGAGAAATTTACATTAATGAATTTTATAAAAAAAAATTTAATGAATATTTCGAGTCTTATTTTTCTGATTACATGAATTTTTTTTTAGGGATTTTAAAGATTATATTAATAAAAAACGAAAAAGAAGAAAAAAAGTCCTCTAAGCCCAGCACAAACCCTAAACCCCAATCCATCAGCACCATCAAAGATCTCAGCCGGAGATCTGACTCCATCAAAATCTCGACGGCGACTCACCTCTGCGGCCATTACCCGGCGACCCCATCTCCCCATTCCCTCATCCCTCAAAACTCAGGTGGGTCTATTGCCCCCCCTCGGCCCAATGGGTGCAAAAGGGCACTTCTAGTTATGTGAGTGGTGTGATGATGAATGATGATTTTGTTTGATTTCAGGTTCATTTGGGTGTGAGGATTGAAGCAAGATGGTGGTGAGGATACGCTTGTCGAGGTTCGGGTGCAAGAACAAGCCGTTTTATAGGGTCATGGCAGCAGATAGTCGGTCGCCTAGAGATGGGAAGCATTTGGAGGTTTTGGGTTACTATAATCCGCTACCGGGTTGGTATTCTTCGGGTTCTATTTGAGTCGATGACATTTGGGTCGGTTTTGTTACTATTGTTGAAGAATTGGGCATTTTAGAATTGTTGTTGATGCCTTTACTTTATCTGCGATGAGACCTTTGCTTTCTTGTTCAATTGATGGTTTAGTGTTGGTGCTGCCTATTTTCGTGCTGTTGAATGATAAAAAAATGTGGAAATGTAGTTTAATGGTTCGCCTTCAACCATAGTAGGCTCATTTCGTTGTTCAACAGGTAATCAGGATCGAGAACTATTGGGGTCATGAAGCAATTGGAGTTAGAGTAAAGGATTCACATTAGTTGAATTCTGTCTTAAAATTGGAAAAAATGGAATCTTTGCCTTAATCATAGAATAGGGATTGTGACTACCTTGTTCATCTATGTCAATGGAGGCTAGGAACTAGCCCTAAGGGTTAAAATGGACATTTTGTGTTTCTATTGAGGCACTCCTGTGTTGTCATGGTCAAGCCATGTTGAATTGCTTTTGTGCTCATGGCCATTTTTTTTTGGCATGTCTTTGTTATGTGGTACAGGTCAGGATGGGCAAAAGCGTATGGGTCTTAACTTTGATAGAGTGAAGTAAGTTAACAACTCTCAATCTCATACCTTGTTACTCCAATATATCCTTGCGATGGTGGAAACCGAGTTATTGAGATACTGTGGTTCGAACACTCACCAGATGTGGTACAGTTTCATAGTTAATTGAGATAACTAGTTAATTCTAGGCAGGAGTTTTTTGTTCTTTTAGGTGTTCATGCAAATTGCAAAGTTCTCAATCTGATATTCTTGTATTTTCTGTTTGATTCAGGGATGTTGTATGTTCTAAGCTGAACATGAGTAGTTCTCCACCTTGGGTGATTCCGCCTATTTAATATGTAGAGATCATAATTGCTTCAGATTTGCTGCAAATAAGAATTTTCAGATGATTGTATAGGGATGTTGATGATGAATTTAAGTTAGTGTTCTGTGTGATATAGCATATTACATGCTTTACCTGTGATGCTTCAGAAACCTTACCGGATTTCCCCTGATTTTAGAAGATGTTTATCTGGAAGTTGTCTGGAACCTCATAACCATTCTCTTGTCTTTTCCAACGGTTCAAAATGTGATTTTATTTTCATAACTTAAAATACATAAGAATCTAGGAGCATCCTAATTCCCTGGCTTTCCGGTTATCTGTATTTTTCTCAGAAGAAGATGATTGTGGCTGCTACCGGTTAGCCTTATACTTTCTACTGTCATGTGCAAAATATCTAGTGCTTCTTTGTTAGATGCATGATTTTGACATATATGTTGATGATAATTGCATGTTTTGGACTTCACATTCAATTACCATGTTTATCTCTTTTTCATCCATTATATTCCATAAACTGCAGATACTGGTTATCTGTTGGCGCTCAACCATCAGACCCTGTTCAACGAATACTCTTCAGAGCAGGGCTGTTGCCTCCTCCTCCAATGGTGGCAATGGGCCGTAAAGGTGGGCCACGCGATACCCGACCTGTAGATCCCATGACCGGGCGTATTCTTCTCCCTGAAAAATCAATAGATAGCGGCGAGGCTGGTGGTGCAGGTAATGATGCGGAAGATGCCGAGGACACTACATCAACTGCTTGAATCCACATTGTCCTCCCCGTGTTCTTAGCAGTAAGTCCAGTCTTCTTGAGTTGGGCTCGCTTTTATTTAGTTGTGGGAGTTGGAATGAAAGACATTAAGATTCTAGCCGCAATAATGGCTAGTGGCTGTGATTGTATCATTTCCCCCCCCCCCCCCTGAAAGAAGGTTTGGAATAGCTTGATTGTACCCAGTTTGGAAATAGCTTGGCAGTAGCATGAATGAAAATTTTGTTGCATAATCTCTTCCTTTCAGCCATGTTCTCGCATCTTTGTCCCATCTCTACCAAAGGATATGAATTACAGCTGTGAAAGATTAATCCACTCCGAAATCCCCTCTACCAGGTGAAAGGGCTTCAAACTAATCATAACATGTAGTAATCACAATTCACAAAATGAAAGTGATTGCCTGTAAATCAAACTGTCTCTCGTAGAGTGACTTTATGGCTCGTTCATACAATTTGCATCAGGAAAAATACTATCCTGCTGTATGCCATTTTAACAACAGCCGGCGCTATTTACGTTTACAGGTCCATATGTCAACTGTAAGATGGCGACAAGCATCTATTAAGCATCTAACCTTGAGCTTGCCGAGTGAGGCTGCTGGTGCAGACAATGATGCGGAAAACAGTGCAGACACTGCATCAACTTCTTGAAGCCTTCTCTTCTCCCAGTGTTTCTTAGCAGTAAGTTCAGTCTTCTTGAGTTCGCCTAGCTTTTGTCTAGTTGTGGCTGGCATGACAAAAACGTCAAGACTCTAGCCGAATAATGGCTAGTGGCTGTGACTGTATTCAGTTCGGGCATACAGTTTTCGGTTTGGGCATATCTTGACAGTGGTAGGAATGACAAGTTTGTTGCATCATAGCCTTCGTCTCTTTTCTCAGTCATCCTCATGCTCATCTATGTCCAATCGCTACTAAGCGATATGAATGAATGATAGCTGTAAATTATGAATTCGCTTCAAAACCCGGTTGCCTTATGAAAGGGCATCAAATTAGTCGTAACATGCAGCAATCACAATTCACAACATGAAAACAACTGTCCATAATACGCATCGAACTGTCCCTGGTAGAATAAACTGATGGCTCGTTTATACAATTTGCATCCGGAAAAATACTGAATTGCAATCTGCCAGTTTAACAAGAGCCAGCAATATTTACGTTTACATGTCCATAGGTTTAACTGTAAGATGGCAACGAGCACCAATTAAACATCTAGCCTAGACTCCCTCATGTCACTGTTTCCTTTCCAGCGTCATTCCGAGAGCCATCTCGAGCTTGCCGAGTATCTGTTGATTTGAGATGGCGTTCCTGGATCCTTATTCCTGTATAATCTGAGGCTTCTAATATTTCGACAGCAAACTACTCCTATAATAAATCTCAACGAACTAGCCTGTAAAACAGCGGTAAATTGATTGATAATCTCATGTGATTGATAATCTCGTGTTAGAAAGTTTTGAAATTGATCTACGAGTTTATGTATGCAGATAACACGTCTTTAAAGCAAACAAGTCCAGAAGAGATAATATAATGAGAGCACAATCCTTTTCGACTGGATCACATTTTCAAATTATCTGGTCTTGGATATGATAATTGCACAAATGTCGTCTACTCTCAAGAACGTAAATCATAAAGTTCTAAGGGAGAAATCCAATGCAAATTGTTAACAAGGGAAAAGAAACTCGAAGCAACCTAAGTCCTCAGACAAAGGAAACTAACTCTAAGGGAGACATCGACGACCGTGACAAGCCTTTTTGAGATCGGCCTGCAGATGCAGGTCTGCTACCCCGTGATATCCATATTGATGGAATGCATTGGGGTTGTGAGTCGTCCTCACTTCCTTCCGGCACTCCTTGGTTACTTGATCATACAGAATGGTATAGTTTGAACTACTCACATTCCTATTAGAACGATGCTTGTCACCATGGATTTCGAACTTGTAACTCTGCTTGGTGCTTCCTACACCACCTGTGACCAAATTGCCCTTGAGCGTTCTGCGAGTTGCTCAACTCACTCCTCAATGAGAACTCTTTGTTGTGCGCAGTCTTTCTTTCGTTGAATGCAAAATCGACGTCAGTCACCAGAGCATATTAACCAGCAATTGTAGCAGCGACCTCGGCTGTGTATAGGTTCAATGGAAAATTCGTACGTGACCCGACCCTTGGCTTCTTGGCAGTGACAATGTTCATGTTGTTTATCGTTTGGTTCACGGTCTGCACGTCCCCTTGGCTCGCCATCACCATCTGGTTCTTTTAGTGCAGTCTCTGGTTCACGGATGTCGTGATGTTTCCATAGGAGGACTTTACCCACCCTTTCGTGAACATAGTTTTGTGAGCCTTGGTCAGCCAATAAACTCTCCAGGTCCTAGATAGATGGTGGAGTAGGCCAGTCTTGCACCGCCGTTGCAAAGGCATTGTATTCTGGCCTCAGCCCATGGATAATAATCCTCCTCATCCTGGCTTCACTGATATTAGACTCTGGATCTAATTGAGATATGTCGCGACATAAGTTTCTTACTTTAGAGAAGTATTGGTTGATTGACATACCTCCTTGTTTAAGAGACATCAACTCGTTCTCCAAGAGCTGTAGTCGAGCATCATGCTTCTGCGAAAAGAGTGACTTGAAAGTATCCCATACTGCCTTCAGAGTATCTACTTCTCGTATATACTCAATCAACTCCTTCTCAATGGTTGTCTTGAGCACGTACATAGTCTTTCCGGCTTTAATCTTTCATTTTCTAATTGCATCGGCATTCTCCGTGGAAGGTGGTGTGGCTTCATTACCACTTACAACCTCCCAGAGATCTCGGCCTTGCAAATATGATGCTATGCAAGTACTCCAATAACTACAGATTTTGCCATTGAACTTCTCAAGTCCATTGGTTGTGCTCGAAAGATCCGTCATGACTTCGGGGCCTCAAACTAACCGGACCGACGATCTTTCCACCCACTAATAACCTCGCTCTGATACCACTTGTTGAGTTTATGAGGATAAAAAAGTGACCAAAACAAAACACTTTATTGATATTGATATTGTAGAAACGATACAATACTCATACCTCTCAATTTGTAGACTCATTGAAAACACCACACTTTGTGAACACAACTCACTCTTACATTTTAGGGATTCTTACTTGTCTTGGATAATCTTATAGCATTGTCATAGTCTCTATGTACCACTCATCTTCTCAGCATGAAAAATTCTAAACAATGTTTTAGAAGTTACACCATAAAAATCTAGAGAAAAATATTCTGTGTAAGTTTAGGACTGGATTTGAGCTTATTTTTGAATTTGGGTTGATATTGTAAACCTTAATAGGCTCGACATCAAGAATGTCTATCATCATAAAGAGATTATCATTGTCCACTCCTACAAGTGATTCTAAATGTCATATTTGTAGGTTCTTCTTTTCACGAATATACTCGTATCGCAACATGCATCGTTTAGATGATTTCCGTAGATCAATCCCAAATTTCACTTATATGAGAAGCCCGAATCAAACAGTCTCTTATGTTATCGATTCCCTGGCAAACAGGATTTCCTGCTTGAACCCAACCTAAAGATGTTTGGATGGACCTGCAACCAACTACATTTGACAGTCATACAGAGATACAATTAGACACTAGAACTGTAGGTGGCCTCAACTTTTTGGTCCTTCCCTTTTAAAGACGAAAAGAGGATATCATACTACATGAGCGAAAAAGGAAAGCGAACGAAGAAATATGCAATCATTTCACATTTTATAGGAATAGGATGACCAGATCACAATTGCATCTTTATGAGTAGAATGACCAGTTACTTCATTCGTTGTCTGTTGATACATAGAAACAAAGACGGGAACAAAATGGAGCTCGGGCAAAAGAAGTTCGCCACCATAGAACTGGAGTTATACCTACTTCTTCGACGCTACACTTGATTCGGCTCTTCGAAAAGGAACTGAGTCTATGAACTTGATCTAACATAATGAACCATTCCATCACGACAACAGCTATTCCGAAAAGGGGTAAGAGATAAAAGAGAAGGAGAATGCTTTGCTGAAGAGAACAGAACAATAATTCAAGCACTCACGTATATATCTATATATGTATCCAATCTTTTTTTTCCCTTCTTCTATTCATGTCTACAATCTCGCTGATTGCGATATACAGGTGCCATATTAGGAATATACACACTTCATTAGCGTCTTGCTCTAGCTATTCATTATTAATAACATACATATTGTAGAACAGGTGATATCAGGAGACTGATAAGATCATACCTGTAACCTGTTGCTATGAGTAGTGTAGAAATCTTGAGGGTGAATTCCCCTTTCCCTTATCTGTGAACTTGTATCTGAACTCCAAAGTATGATGGCGCCGTCATGCACACAGTAGCGTATGGATCGTGAGCAGGATACAGATTGCTCATTTTATCGGTGATGGAGAACTGAACAAAGCAGTGGAAAGCTTGAAATTATTTCGCGCCATTATGACAATGCCGATTGCTGACTATCTACACCATGGCATCAGAACCAGCAAGAGAAGTCACACGACTACTTCTTTGGGAGACCCTCTTTGTTGGAACGAGTGGAGAATCCTCTTCCAGGTCAATGTGGTAAAGCAAGTTGACCTCGCCCCCTTTGAAAACTGGATGCACATAAGCATCACGGAGATACAGTCTTAGGTTGAGATTTGGCTCGGTTGCCCGCTCTAACGTGTCCTTCATCATTGCATTCTGCAACACAGTAAAATTTAAGAAATAAGACATGGGCACAACCATTGAAGTATGCAACTATCAACTCGAATAAGGACAATCAATGTACAGCAAGATAATAATTGCACGTCGCAACATATGTATACCTTGGATCAGATCAAATCAGAATTTTATCCTATCCTATCCTCTTCCAGTCCAACGACTTATGTATCCATGAAACCAAACTCCATGGGTGAAATATAGTAATGAAAGTAGATGTGGAAGAATCTAACTATTACCATAGCATATTTTTTATTCTCAATGAATAAGCAGGCATTACAATAGCAGTTTAAAAGGGCGGCTGGTGGAGAGACACTAACCTGTAAAGGAAACCGAACAAATGCGGATTCAAATTGTCCTTTACAGATTATGTAGAACCAGATCGTCAAAACCGGGAGTGCAATGAGCAATGGTGTGGACTTGCCTATACTCTTGGTGCTTAATAACCCCAACAATAGAAGCTGTGCTATAAAGAGGCCTGTAAGTATACGGAGATGTACATCCGGCCAGAAGGCTCCAGCGCTCTCATACTTCCGGTCATAAACATTAATGATCTACGAAACAAGAAATAATGTTAAAAATGTTTATCGAAACAACTGAAAGGGTAACGATGTGAGTAATGCGTATGAACATTTTACCTGATGACGGAAAACCAAGTAAGCAAAGGCGAAGAAGACAATAATGAAAGGAAGGAGTATTGGTGTGATGACACAATACACAAGTCCAAGCAAAAAGTATAGTTGTATACGAGGCTCATATGTGGCGAAGTCCAGAAAGCCGGGATCCATAGCCTGCTCCCTGTCTTGATCTGTTTTGACCAACAATGCATTCTTCAGATGAAATAGAACAAAAGGAACCACTCTGAGGATTTCTATAGCTATTCCAGCCCAGCCATCAACCATGATATATGTTATGAAGAAAGTGGCCTTCATTGGGATTGACACTCCAACAGTCCTTGGAAGGCTGTAAGGAAACAAAATTACAAATAGCTCCAGATTAAAAACAAGTCGAGAGCGAGATGAAATAAATTTGAGACTCAGATTGTGGTCGGAATTCTTTCTCCAAAATAAGAGATTGATCCGTACATCCAATTCAACCAACAGTAACTTATTTGTTAAGCTCACCTGAGGGGAAAAAAACTGGCATTCTACCGATAAATTTATTACTAAACCTAACACATCACTTTACTGTCACCCTTTTGGATGAGAAGCGGAGACAACCTACAGGACAGATCTCTATTAAAGCTTTGACAGAGAAGCTGACACTTCTGAGTCAAGCAGGGTTCTAGCAACTTTGTCACCTCATGATAGTAGAGGCAAAGAAGCCACAATATAAAGATGGAGAAAAAGCTAAAGATAAGAACAAAGGCCATTTTGGATTTTACTCGATAGAACATATGGTGCCTTTCCAATCCAAACGTGCATTTACTTGCATATCTCATATGGAGAACTCCATGGTGAACTACTTAGCATGCGATATAGCAGTGCATATCATGTGTCCCATGGTGCATTTGTCCCAGGGAGAAAAATAGGAGATAATATTCTCCTATATGAGGAGCTCATGAAGGGGTATGAGAGGAGAAATATTTCCCCTCGTTGTATGATCAAGGTGGACCTTAGAAAAGCTTATGACTCTGTATTATGGGGTTTTTTTTTGGCTAAGCTGCTTGTTGCACTGGGATTTCCTCAAACCTTTTGTGACAGGGTTATGGTGGTTACTTCCCCTTCGTACTCATGTGTCATAAATGGAAGTTTGCAGGGCTACTTTAGGGGAGGGAAGGGATTGAGGCGAGGTGATCCCATATCCCTTATTCGTTTGTCTTAGGGATGAAGTACTTCCACAGAACTTTACTGGTTATGGCTGATTCGCCAACACTTCGTTACCATCCTAAATGTAGGAGGCTGAAGATCATTGAGTTATGCTTTGCAGATGATCTGATTCTCTTTTGCCACGGCGACAGGGACTCAGTAGACTGTATTAAGAAGCAGCTCTAAGACTTTGAGAGGGTATCAGGTCTGGGAGTTGATGTTAATAAGAGCACTCTGTATGTTGCTGGATTGAAGAATGATGAGGCACAAATGCTATTGGATTTTGCTGGTATCCCCTGTGGTTCATTTCCCATGAAGTACCTTGGCGTTCCTTTGACAACAAAGAGATTACAACTCGAACAATATAGACCTCTGTTGGATAAAATTCTTCAGAGAATATGTTCTTGCGAAGCAAGGTTATTGACTTATGCTGGAAGGTATGCTTTGCACACTTCTGTTATCATCAGTATACAGTCATATTGGTCCCAAGTGTTCTTTTTTCCTCAGACGGTTATTGATGAGATTGAGGCTTTGTGTCGAGCTTTTCTATGGTCTGTTGTAGCTTTGAATAGGCACAAAGCCTTGGTTAAACGGTATGATGTTTGTCAACTAAAGAAGGCAGGTGGTTTGGGTATCAAGAGCTTGCATAGCTGGAATCTTTCCTTGATGGCGAAGAGGATATGGGCAGTAGAAAGGAAAGAGAACTATTTGTGGATTAAATGGGTTCATGAGTATTATGTGAAAGGGAGCAGTATATGGGCTGTTGTGCTTAAGCCACCACATAGCTGGGTATGGAGAGGAGTCTTGAAGGTTAGAATGCTATGCTGCAGGTGTTGGATGATTATAGTGGAGAGGTAAATATTTACCCCTTGCTGTTCCCAGTGCAGCCAAAGGTTCGATGGTGGAAGGTGGTATGGGGTAGGGAAATTTTGCCAAAACATGGTTTCATATTTTGGCTTGCATTTAAAAATAAGCTCAGGGTTATACGTTGGATACACCAGCATGGGCTTATTGATGAGGAGACTTGCTTTTTATGTAACAAAGCAGATGAGACGATGTTCTGAAAGGTTTGGAAGGAGGGCACTTGAAGGCTGGTTTGATGGGTGTATTCAAGTGTGTCGAGGCAGGACTGAGTTAGCTGGGAGGAGACAAAGAGGAATGGCAACCATGGTTTATGCTATTTGGCAAGAAAGGAATGTGAGGCTTTTTCATAAAGGAGGTCGAGCTGCTTCTGAACTTGTTGCTGATGTTATTTAATTTTCACTAGGGAGATAGTCCTGATATCTTTGTTTTATCTAGTTGATGATGTATTAGGTGGTAGTCAGGGCTGTATTAGTGTGCTCCTTGCTTTTGAGCTGGTTTACATACTGATATGTATTGCTGAAGATGAAAAAGCAATAAAATTTACAGGTTTAGGATATAGCAGTGAATAGCAAAGGGGGGAATACAAAAACAAAAAAGCTTTAAAGGTATGGAAAGAAATAACATACTCAGTTGCCGACTGATGTAAGAGTTTATAGAGCTGCTGAAATGCTGTTCCTGTGATAATGCTTCCGAGGAATACATTTACGAGGATGAAAAGATGATACTTTCGAGCAGTTCTTCTCTCTAGGGATGAGAATGATGTGAAACCTTCTATCTTCGACATGGTCATCAAGACTAGAGGGACTAAGAGGAGGCAAATCTTTAGTAAGAGCCCAGGAAGAACACCTTGAATGAAAGCCTTCACAAATTTCCTGAATCATATCGAATTTTGGTTAGAA
>LIEC01012282.1:0-86963 GCA_001925005.1 Drosera capensis
AACCGTTCACAATCTTCTTTGTACAATTTATAAAAAAAAAAAAAAACAAAAGGCCGGGCAGCCCTGTCCACGAGTTAGGCCAAGTCCAAATTTTTTACGTGACCGGATCAGGCTGCGGTTGTCCCTCTAGAATCAAGGTCAAGCTCCAATCCCATCTCAAGAGACGGGCCGGACTTAGCCCAATCAAAGTTAAGGGCCTAACGGGACAGGGTTTAAATGGGTCGGGCCAGACAGGGCCGACGAGCCGCGGTTACTTGACAACGCTACCACCGACTACCGTCAATCAATGTGCTACACAATTTGTCGAAGTGGGGTATGGGACTCCATCATACACGCAATGAAGAATTTTGTGAAAGAATCTTTCTTTTCTTCCAAAATGTCCAACCTCGTTCACCTTGCACACCATTTTGATAACTTATAATCCAAAGTCCAAACTAAAATGGTTTCTCCAAATTAACGTTCATGATTCACGTAATCTTGCTTCTCTTACAGATGTATGACAATCATCATCGGGTTAGGGGAAACATTGCTTTTATTTGTAAACTAGTCCTTCGTGACATGTATTGCTATCAACAGTGAGTAACGTTTAGTATAAATTCTTACCGATAGAAGAAAATGTTTTGAGTTATAATGATTGAAATAGTAAATGATAGTAATAGAAAAATGAAGAGCGTGTTTCACATTAGAATGTGATTGACAAATGACAATGCCACTCTTTTTGTCTTTTACCTTGTTTGTCTTTGTCTCATCTTTAGCTTTATTTCCCGGATAATATCATTCGGTATGGAACGATATGGTCTTTTTACTATCTGTTTTGTTTCTATCTAAACAAATATTAACTGAATATATATATATATATATATTAAACTTGTCACATAGTTGTAAAGTGAAGTAAAAGAACCACGTATTATAAATCACAAGCATAAAGTATAAAGTTCATAGCACGGTAATAAAACCCTTTTAACGACTATATAGCTTCTTCTTTTTTCCTCTTTACACCAACTGATAAACATGACAATTGGATATGATAAACATGACAATTGGATATGATCAAATTGAACTCAAACCAATCATGTATTCTAACTTTGAAATCAAAATCAAAGCTTATACAATTGATATTACACGCTAGTTGCTAAAACTTTAATTAATCCCTAATTGGATTTAGTTTTACGGATACACGAGGAAAATACATATTTATCTCAAAGTTCTATGAGAAGAAATACCAATATTTATTCTCTCTGTTTTATATATTTTATATTATTATATATTTATGAATATCAATTTCGTTTACATATCACCACGTCTGATCACTCAATGATATATATTAAATTAAAATATATAATTTATATTATCATTGATGTTTCATGATAAATTTACAAAAAATAAATAAATTATTTCAATATATATATATTAAATTTTATATTGATTACGTTATGAAATAAATAAACAAACTGAGGGAGTACATGATATATTTGCGAGAAGTCGTGCCAATCGAGCAAAATTATGGAACAATAAAGACCCATAAGATGACAAGAAATGAACCAATTGACACCCTGCATTCACATCCGAACCTTGTACAAGTTCCCTGTTCTATTTCTAGCAAGAGTAGAACAGAAGAAAGCAGCTCACAGCCCCTTCGATTTCCTTCATTGAGAAAGAGAAGAGGAGAAGCGCAAAAATGTATGCAGAAACGGGAATTTTTTACACGCATATCAATAATTTCTCCCATGAATTGCAGCAGCTTCAAGATCTTTGCCTGTATCAGAAACCCACATCGTCAATGGTATTGATTTCTTTTGCCCTCATCAATTCGTGCAATTTCACTGCATGTGAAGAGTGCCCAGATGAAAAAGATCGAATTTTGTCACTGCCCAGAAGAAATAATCTCTTGATTAAGTCGTCATGATTAGGGATGATTTAACTGCTTAATTGAGCATTGGCCCTAACGGTGTGATCCGACCTACTGTTTCTAGGGTTTCCTGCTTTGTTAGAAATTCTAGAAGGGATTTTGTTTTCTTTTTGTGATTTTGTGCCTTGATTTTCATTTTCATGGGGACGGAAAATTACTTGGGTTATTGTCGTAGTATATGTTACTAGTTTTCAGGTCAAGGATTGTGGTTAAATTGCGTGCTAGGGGTTTCAGTTTCTCCTAGACTTACAGGGACCATATCTGAAACAAGTATTGACAGCAGAAGCAGATAACCCATTTAGCTTTGCTACAAGTTCTCTTCTTTTATCTAGATAGACTATATAAAATGCTGATTGCCTGATTATTTAGAAACATACTCTACAGACATCTATTGTAACGGAATATGATTTGGGAGGAGAAGGGGATCTTTTCAAAGCTCCGGAACCTATCATTGAAGAACCGATTTTGAGTATTGATCCCGTTGCTGCAGCCATTTCGATGATGTCCTGTGGGGATCATGTAATGCCAGCTGAAGTCCTCGAAGTTGGAGATATGGAAGCGCTGCAAAATGGGCAGCTTCTCAGTGACGTTTTCTACGAGTGCAAGAAAGACGTAGAATCAGCCGTCCTTCCACTTGTGGATGCTGTGCTGCCACATCTTTGTCCCATGCTTTCTCCTTTGACAGAAGAAAATGTGTTTCGGGTCGAAGATGACAAATTGCCTTCAGAGTCCTCTTTCCAAAAGAGTGTCAGCTCAGGGTGTCCAGCTGAGATGGAGTGTGTAAAGCCAATGTCAGTGCGGCCTAGTTTCTTGGGATTTTCGGAAGTGAATTTTGAAGCTGCATATCGAATGAAGAGATCATACAGCGATGGAGATATTAAGGTGAGAACCGTTTCTTTTTGTTGCAGCATCGATTTTGTTATTTATGCGGATCCATGAAGCTCCAAGAACTGTTCTGTGTTGTTCCATGCAAATCGGGTCATTGTGTGCTTACTTGTTTAGCCTGCTTTTCGCCTTTGGTTGTGGCAAGTAATCTTTGATGTGAGGAACTTAGCGGGTTTCTGATATTGTGTCATCATAACTCAGTGCACGTAATCTCGATATATTTTTGGCGTCGAGCATTTCAGTTGACTTTGTTTGTTAGGTTATTAACTGAGAAATGGTTGCACCATTCCCACAGGATGGGGCTGGGTCATTGACTGAGTTTTTGTGACAGACTCTTGGTAATGGCAATATAAGCCTCGTCCATGCTCCAACGATCCAGCCGCATTTAGTAACAAGGAGCTGCGCCTCTGAGGACCGTATGAAAAAGCTCAACAGATATAGAAACAAGAAGTCAAGGAGGAACTTTGGGAGGAAAGTCAAGGTAAATTTTGTTATCTGACTCTATTCTGAATCTTATTGCTGTCACGAAGATTAGTAGGCTCGACTCTTTCGATTGTCCAGCTCAAGGATGAATTTCATTGTATCCTCGTTTCTGAAAATGTTAAATCCATTTTTTAATGACCTCCCGTGAATTATTCGGTTGTCAGAGTTTCTAAGAGGGCAGCTGCTCTTGAATCCCTTGAGTTCCTCCAGAATTGTCACGGCAGTAACTTATCCAACAAAAAAAAATTTAAAAAAAACTGAGATTTGCTTCTTTTTTTTTCCTGTTTCTTCAGTACGCTTGCAGAAAGGCGCTTGCTGAGAGTCAGCCACGGGTTCGGGGAAGGTTTGCAAAGACAGGAGACCGATGATTGCAAGAAGCAATGAGCATGACAAGTTGAAGTAACAATCCATATCCTCGACAGGAGTATTCGATTGCGGCCAAATAAACCAAGATGACCATCACCTCGATTACATGCTACTCCCTCTCTCGTCCATTTTGTATTGAATTTTGTTGAGATATTTGGTACTCTGTCCCAGATTGCTGGATCTTGTACAGTATAAATAAATGAGCAGAGGCGGGCATGCGCGGCTGCTGGTTTACAGTCTGTGCTAAATTCGCTCAATGGTGCAAACAGTTTCCTCTTTGTGAATCAATCATTAGTCAAACTGCACTTAACATGTAAAAGGGACACACAGAACCCAGCTATCGTTTGATCTCACCGAACTTCAGGGAACGTTAATTCTTGTTGATGATCTGATAAGGTTTAATTTTTAGGAGTCTTGGATCGCCCACAACTGATGATAGGCGCAATGGTCGACACAACTGATGATAGGGCGATAATAGCTGAAACATGTGGTTGTGTTCCGAGTATCGATTGAAACCAATCTAGACACGACCAGACCAACGGATCAAGATCTGGTCATCAACAGTCTTGGCAGCCGTTGTCCAGCATCATAGGCCATCAACGTCCTCTACAAGACAGCTGCCGCCCATTCAAGGCGTCAACAACCCAACACAGCCTCCTCCACCGAGCTGCTGCCCCACCGCCTGCCCCCACCAACACCGACTGGCCCCCCTGCGGCCATGAACACGGCATCATGCCTTGGCCTCATCCCCGCCACCATGGACACCACACTATCTTCACCACCCGGCCATCCCAGACACTGCACCAGTCGCCGGCCACCCTCCCAAGCCACCATAGACCAACCATATCTTTCGTCGTCCGCGGTGCAACACTGTTTTGGACTTATGAGATTTTGGGAACTAGTATGTAATCGAGCCAAAACTCCATCAGCACACGGTGACAACCTTGTCTGATCGTGTGTAACCTTTTTTGGGCTCATTTTTTAAACTTCTTACACCTTGATGAAGGAAGAAGATGACCATCGCCATGGACCAACATCAAAACCCATTTCTCCAATTCCCCCCATTCAAAGTAACCCTTTATCAAAAGAAAGTATCGAGCTCCTCCATGGCCATTAACTTGGGTTACACTGTCTCTTCTTCTTCCTTCACCAATTCAATTCACCATCTAACATGAATCTCAGAAAGACGAAAAGAAAAATGCACAAAACCATAGCTGAGAAGAACCCATGAAAATTACACCAAAAATTATTCATCCAACATGAAATTCCATTATCTTGAGCACGTACCCGTAATCCATCAATGAAACATATTAAAATTGTACAACATGAGAACAACTTTCCACGATCATGGAACTTCACCCACCTTCAAAAACAAAAACTTTTCGATCCATTGGAACTCACTATCATTGAATTTGCGAATTCGGTCTCGTTTTTTTGCACGTCTACAATTCTAAATCCACATTATCATAAAACACATCACCGCAAAAACAATAAAACGAATTCCGCCTCTCTCGTTTCCTTTCTCTTTCTCTTTCTCTCTCTCTCTGTATTTGTCTCAGAAGCCACCACCACATTGTTTCCTCTATCAAACACGAAAAAAAAACCCCAAATTTTTCTCTTCAATCTCAATGGTGGGTGTTCCAATTCTCTTCGAATATCGAAACCCATAAATTTATTAGTGAACCCAGTTTGATTTTACTCGAATTTGCGCTCTGAAAATTTCTTTTTGTGTTCAAATCCGTGATTGATTTCACCCAGATCCGACTTCCTCTGTTTTTCTCATATCTCAGCGACCCATCAATCTCGAGCCCCTTTTGGTTCGATTTCTCCCTCCTGCTAGCCTCTTCTCACGTCGAATCGAATTGGGTTTGCCTCGGATTAGGGTTTTCGATCGAGGAAAATTGGGATTTTGGTTGGAACCACGATTAGGGTTTGTGGGTGATCGAGCCGGTGGACAATGATAATCAAGCGGAGTTTGAAATCGGGAATGCCGAGCGCGAAACGGTGCAGGGAGAGTCAATCGACGGGTGAAGACGACGATCGGCCGGGGAAGAACCCCAAACGGAGGAAATCGGAGGCGTATTATCCATTCGGGTTGCTCGGAGATGTCGCCGCCGGTGTGATCCCGTTGAGTGGATACAGGTTTCATCAGATTTTCGGGAAGAATGGCGGCGGCGGGGATTGTAATGGGTTTGCTAGCTTTGCGGCGTCTTGGTGTAGGGAAGTGTCAAGTGGTGGAAGAGAGGTGGAGGATGAAGTGGTGAGGGGAGGCAAAAGGGTGGCGGAGAAGATTCCGATGCAAGATGTGTCGGGGAAGGAGGGTCCTAGGCCGGCATTGGTGAGGACGTCAAGGGGTAGAGTCCAAGTTTTGCCTTCTAGGTTCAAGGATTCGATTCTTGATGATTGGAAGGACGTGAAAAGGAACAATAACTACTCGGATTTCGATGAGGACGAGGTATTGTATCATGATAATGAAGATGATAACGATGATGATTTTGGTTTTAAGGGTCGGGAATTTGTTAGGAGTCCTAAATACATGGTGAATGTGAATGAGCTTCGGCAAGAGGAGGACGAGGAGGGCGAAGAAGATAACTATGATGATGATAGGTATGATAACGTTCGGAGTAGAGAGTTCAGTAATTCTTGTCATAGGAAGCTCTGGAGTTCTAGAAGTTCGCTTATGGAGCAAAACTTTCGCAAAAATAAGAAGTTTTCGATGAATGAAGTCAGGGAGTGTAATGGTGTGAATGGGTACGGGTCAGCTGAAGAGATTGAGGAGAGGAAATGTGCGTCGAAGGGACTTAGGGACTTTGCTGCGGGTGATGTTGTTTGGGCTAAGGCAGGAAAGTGTGAGCCGGCTTGGCCGGCGATTGTGATTGATCCAACCCTGCAAGCCCCACGTAAAGTTATGAAGTTCCGTGTCCCTGGAGCATTCTGTGTCATGTTTCTCGGTCACTCTGGTAAAGGGAAACAAAGGGTTAGTGTTTCTTCTTTTTGTCTCTTACTAGATCCTCAGTGCCAGCTAGATGTTCCACCATTCCTTTCGACTATTAAGATTAGATGCGTAAGTGGGGAATAGAGCTCTGTTACAGGATTGGATCGCTTACTCGCTATGCCTTGATATCATTTGTCTTAATGTTGAATTACCATGCTTGGCAGGATTATGCCTGGGTTAAGCACGGAATGATATATCCCTTTCATGATCATGCAGAAAGGTACTTGACGTTGCAGGATTTTGTGCTTTTAGTTTCTAGTACACTATATCAAAAATGTAAGTACTGACTCAAGTTGAGCGTTGATGGACTCAGATTCCAAGGGCAGACCAGTTTGAATGGTAGCAACAATAATGAATTCCGCTTAGCACTTGAAGAGGCGTTTTTGGCTGATAGTGGATTCGTGGAAACATTGCTAGGGGAGATCAATATGGCAGCTGGAAATGCTGCTCATGTCGAGTGTGTACCAAGGGGGATCAATGAGGCTAGTTGTTCAAACCATGATTACGAGTATTCATCTGGTCGCCAGGCAAGTTGACCAAACAACTTTGTTAGCTTTCTATTAGTAGTGCTCTTCTTCGATGTGGCTTACTACATATCGCCTATGAGTCAAAGGCAATAAAGTCGCTAAATGTTCCATTGCAGCTCACTTGTTTTGCTTCTGCATAATTTCCCTGTTAATGTTTTTTGTTGAAGCAGATTGAAAAGATCAACTCTGAATCTTGAATGTGATTTTTTTTGTGCCCACCTTCTGGCAGAATTTGCGCAGTAGAGATAGTATGGAACAGAAGCATTTCTGCAAGTGTTGTGGCTCGATTCTTCTTATTAAAGCTAAGAAGGAAAACAGTGCAACTTCTGAAGGCCATTTTTACTGCTCATCTTGCGCCAAGGTTAAAACCAATCATCCATTTTCGGTGAAAGAAGATGTTGATAACTTAGCTGATTTTGGTGTTTATTTTACTTTTGGGAATTTGGCTAATTGCATCGAATATGGCTGCAGCCTCTGAAATTAAAGCAGTATTGTGGTATTTGCAAAAAGATAGGGAATCGCTCAGAAAGTGGAAAATGGGTGAGCAAATTTGAATATGATCAATGAATTCTCTGTAGCTTTCTCCCTTTTTGTTAAGGGCGGCTAAATTTTCTTTCACGGCTCGGCAACAGGTGAAATGTGATGGTTGTAAAGTGTGGGTCCATGCAGAATGTGATAAAATCTCTAGTAGCCATTTCAAGGTATCTGGATTATCCCGAATTTTATCAGTTTTAACCTTGAAAAAGCAAGAAACCTCTCGTGGTTTAACATATGTTCTCGTGTTTGTTTTGTTGTGGAAGGATCTTTGCCGCTCTGATTACTACTGCCCTGGTTGCAAATCTAAGTTCAACTTTGAATGGTCCGATTCAGAAGAACGGTTGCCCAAGGCCAAGTTAGTTTTTCTCTTCTTCTTCTTCTTTTTTTTTAATTTAATTTGAGCTTTCTAGAGTTGCATCAATGTTTAGCTTTGGTTCTTGTGATTGAATTCTGAGCTTGCGTTTTTCTCTTTATTAGTAGTGTTAAAATTGCTTTCTTTTGAAATTCAGATCAAGCCAAAATGGTGGTCAGGCTAAATTACCTGATAAGGTTATGATTGTCTGCTCAGGCATGGAAGGCGTATATTTCCCAAGCCTTCATTTGTGAGTACTTTCACCACCCTGTTAACTCATCTGTTTGCTCCATCTTAATGCTACGTTGTATACCATGTAGCTTTACTTCGCCATCAAAGTGATATGTGAAATTGATCGGATTGTTGTCTTCTTTGGATTCAGAGTTATGTGCAAGTGTGGCTCTTGTGGAACGGAAAAGCATATGCTAAGTGACTGGGAGCGACACACTGGTTGCAAAGTTAAAAATTGGAAGCAAAGCGTCAGAGTTAAAGATTCAATGCTATCACTGGAGCAATGGGTTAGTGAAATCCTTTTCGTCCGGATAGGCACAGTCAGTGCCGTGCATTTGTTCTGATAAAACTCTCTTGGTTTTCAGATGCTGCAAATGGCAGAGTATCACGCACATGCAGTTGCTTCTGCTAAGCCTCCTAAAAAGCCTTCGTTGAAAGTGCGGAAGCAAAAGCTTCTTTCTTTCTTGCAAGGTATCATTGCTCGCTTGTTACCTGTTATGTCCTTCGTTAATCTCTCATAGATGGTGAGCTTACTTGTAAAATATTTGATTTATCAGAGAAATATGAACCTGTATGTCCTAAGTGGACGACAGAGCGGTGTGCTGTTTGCAGATGGGTTGAAGACTGGGATTATAATAAAATTATCATCTGCAATAGGTATTTTTTATTAATCCTCATGATATTCTATAAGTCATTTCGCTACTGTTCTTTTTGGTAATAATATATGTCATTTTGCTAGATGTCAAATAGCTGTGCATCAAGAATGCTACGGGGCGAGACATGTGAAGGACTTCACATCTTGGGTTTGCCGAGCCTGTGAAACACCTGAGATAAAGCGAGAGTGTTGCCTTTGCCCTGTGAAAGGTACAACAAACTCATGAAGAGAAGATTTGTTTTGCTTTCTTGTAGGCGTTTAACTTTGTGATTTCCTTTCAAATTTTATGGTGAGAGCTTTACCTTTTTAGTATCCTTTATGACTGTGGTGGTCTAATTGGTAATTTGTTGAATGTATATCTTCTTTCTGCTAGGTGGCGCTTTGAAGCCAACTGATGTCGGTTCATTGTGGGTTCACGTTACTTGTGCTTGGTTTCGCCCTGAAGTTTGTTTTGCGAGCGATGAAAAGATGGAGCCTGCCCTTGGAATCTTATGCATTCCATCAAGTTCTTTTGTAAAGGTAGACGAACTATTTCAGCAAGTGGCTGTAGAATTTGCATTACTACTGGTTGAAGATGATTTTTGTGTGGTTGTTTGCTTGGCATTTTTTAATTGAACTTGACTTCTAACCTTCCGCTTGAACGCTAGGTTTGTATAGTTTGTAACCAAATACATGGCTCCTGCACACAATGTTGCAAGTGCTCCACATATTACCATGCGATGTGTGCATCAAGGGCTGGCTACCGCATGGAGGTAAGTCAGTTTTCCCCCCTTTCTCAGCTTTACTTCTAGTATTTGGGTTGTCTGTTGGTATCTTTATTGATACCAAAATGATTGATAGTATGTGGCAACTTCTCCTTACCTTCTGGATTTGTTTTTCATTTCATGTTCTGTTGCTACGTGAGAAATGTGGTACATGAAAACAACTCACCTTATGATTTCTCTGTTTATGTTGTTACTTTTACAGTTGCACTGCTCGGAGAAAAATGGGAAACAGATCACGAAGATGGTCTCATATTGTGCTTATCATAGGTAGGTTTTCCTTTTTTGTTGAATTATTTCGCACTTGGATGCTACCCCAAGAGGCGTAGTTTCCTTCAACGTTCTCAAATATGATGATTATTTGTGGGATGTCTTTGACTCGAATCACTTTGTGCAGGGCACCTAATCCGGACACGGTGCTAATTATACACACTCCCTCGGCAGTTTTCTCTGCCAAGAGTTTACTTCAGAATACGAAGCAAAGTGGCTCAAGGCTGATATCATCAAATAGATTATTCCCTGAAGCAATCCCAGAGGAAGAAACTGAGAAAGTTGAGCCGTTTTCTGCGGCAAGGTGCCACATATATAAGCGAATAAAACATAAGAACTCCAAGGTAAAACTTGCTATATTTTTATCCCGCAATTTGGTGCTTCTCACGTCAAAACTCAAGTTATTCTGTTCTCGCTTTACCATTTTTCTGAATGCTAGAAGAACCCTGAAGACGCCGTCGCCCACAGGGTTGGAGGGCCTTGTCATCATTCACTGAGAGATATTGAAAGAGTCAATATGTTTAGGGTAATTATCCTTCTCCATGACCTTAGAAGCTGGAGCTTTTGACGTCATGCTAAAGTTTTCTTGTATAATTACATGTAGTGTTTTCTTATATGATCATTTGTTCAACCTGCCATTTGATTTTCATCCTTGCAGGAAGTTGAGAAACCCAAGGCGTTTTCTACGTTCAGGGAAAGGCTATACCATTTGCAGAGAACAGAGAATGACCGAGTCTGCTTTGGTCGATCTGGAATACACGGATGGGGCCTCTTTGCTCGTCGGGACATTCAAGAAGGAGAAATGGTAGTTGCGGTGTTTGAGCTTTGCTTGATGAATCGTCTTTCAGAATCTTGCAGTTGTTACATGCTTGGTTTTTTCCAGGTTCTTGAATATCGTGGTGAGCAGGTAAGGGGCAGTGTTGCGGATCTGAGGGAGGCTCGCTATAGAGTAGAAGGCAAAGACTGCTATGTGAGTTGACTGCGCAACTAGATTCCAATGCTCTTGCAATTCCTAGTGTTCTCGAGGCTTCAATAACCTACTGTTATGTTTCTATATGCAGCTTTTCAAAATCAGCGAAGAAGTAGTGGTCGATGCAACCGACAAAGGCAACATTGCGCGACTAATCAATCATTCGGTGAGACTTTTTCAGTCCTTATAAAATCATTTCGCCATTTTGCTTTTCCAGAATCAATTTTCCATGAAAACCAAGTTCATTTGATCGCCATCTAACCGCCTTGTTTCTATGGATCTGTAGTGTATGCCCAATTGTTATGCCAGAATAATGAGCGTTGGTGATGATGAGAGCCGAATCGTTCTCATCGCAAAAACAAAGGTTTCCGTGGGCGATGAGCTAACGTACTCCCCCTCTTATCCCTACTCTCTGTCTACTCTTGTTTCATTGTTGTTGGGGAGAGGGGCTTGTGTTAACACGTAACGAGGTTATCTTCACAGGTATGATTATTTATTTGATCCCGACGAGCCTGATGAGTTCAAGGTGCCCTGCTTATGTAAAGCTCCAAACTGCAGGAAGTTCATGAACTAGGCAGAGCAGCATTTTCCATTGTTTCTCCATGAAAAACTTTAACCAGTTTTGAATTACTGCGGCTTGCCAAGTTCATCATGACCTGCTGCTGTTCGATCGAGGAAATGTGTTCTCGAGGTTTCGGTCTCCCCTCCTTGCCCATATTCTTTACAGGTCTGGACGATAGTTCAGGCTTAAAATTAATAAGAGTACGAAGAAATGTATAGAGTAGCTGCGTCCGGTTGATGTATGGTACTCAAAAGTATGATATGAAAGCAATGAAGTGGTTTTGTTTCTTCTAGTCATGTTCCCCCCACAAGCATCTTGTTGAGATCTCGACGTAGCAGAAAAGTGTTGCATTGAGCCTATGGATTACTATCATTATTAATACCATGATGGGAGTGCCAAAACTGTTTTTAACTAACATCGGCTGATCCCAGTGTCATGTGGTTGAGATTTTAAAAGACTACTTCCGTAATAATTTTTTATATTTATCTACCCCACAAAAATTACAATTTTGTTATAAAAAAAATTGGGATCAAAATTACACAATCACTCATTTTTTTTATTTTATCATATCAATATTTTTCGTTATAATTTTTCTGATTCATTCTCTATCATTCGCTTACAAATACAAGGAGGTCATTTGCCTTATATTCAACTCAATTTTTTAATATACATATATGGTCAACACGAATTGAACCATCAATCAAATAACTACGTCAATTTTTATTTTATTTTTTTGAAAAAAATGTACTCTCGCTTCATAAAAAACGTGATTTTATATTATCATTGTATTATTCAATACGAATTTTGAACAGTTTCGTTATTTGTTTTAATTACATAAAAAAAATAATATATTATGATTAAAGTATATAATTCAAATATTATTATTGTTTCACGATAATTTTATGTAACATGATATTTGATCGTCGTGTTAAACGATTTATAATTTAAATAATTTTATCATTGATTTAAGATAACATTGTTTTTTTTAATGAGACGTTCATAATAATTAACACTCACCACTTCAGAGGATTGGGATCAGTGGCTGTCCAAATTGGATAGCAAAGGAACTGTTCTACCATCTCAGTCACCCAAAAACAAAAAAGTAAAAAAAAAAACCTACACAAAAATTTATAGTATTTCTTATCGTTAGATGCTGTGCTGTCCAAATGCTCGACAGCATGTAATCCAAATCCCACTTCAGATCACTGGTATAATTCTTCCGCTTATGGTAGATTCGTGTAACTAATTAGATAAATGAATGGTAGATTCCATTTATTTAAGAGACCAAAAACAATTATTCGTTATGTTTTTAATTAATCGAAAATTTTTTATTCGACATAATAATTTATATTAATATTAAATTTATATAAATTTTAATTAAAAAAATAAATATTTTTTTGATGAAAATATGATTATTATATTTTTAAGAGAAATTAATAAATAAATTTTTTATATTAAAAAATTAAAAATATTTTATTTATTTTAAACTTTGATCGAAAAATATTTCAATCCATTAGAACGAAACCACGTGTACACAGTTGTATATGAAAACAGAGCACAACGCCACCACAAACTCGTCAATGGCGGAAACCGAAACCCTACTCAATTCTCCCCCAATTCAATCTACTCAACCTCCAATCCCATCCGATTCACTCCCCCAACTCATCTTACTCCTCGAAGAAGACCTAATCTTCGTCCAAATCCTCCCAAGACTCCCACCCAAAACCCTAATTCGATTCCAATTAGTCTCCAAGAAATGGAAAACCCTAATCTCGAGCACCCAGTTCGTCAAATGGACCCTAAACTGCACCAATACAAACCCTTTTGCGTCCCTTAGGTATTGCTTCTTCGTTAAGTCTCCTCATTCGTTGAAACTCCTCGATTGTGCGAGATACGATGATGTGGGTGTCAATGTGGATGATTCTGATGTTGATGGGTTGATTGATCTTGATGATGTGGGGGCCGAAAATGGGTATAAGTTTGTGAGTTTGATTGGTTCCTGTAATGGGTTGTTGTGTGTTTCGATGTATTGCGTTGGTGGGACGTATAGTGGGAAGAGGAGTAGATTGTATGTGTATAATCCGATCACCCGGCTGCATTTTGCGGTGTCAAATCCTGTTAAGAGTATAACGGCTTGTGGGGTCGGGTATCTTGAGTCGTCGAATGATTATGTGATTGTAGTGGTGAGTGAAGGGAAGGGATTGTTCTGTATGTTCTCTTTGAATAGTAGTGAGTGGAGAGAACTCAAGTGTAGATGTAGACGGTTGTCGGGTAGCGGAGCTTTTGTGAACGAGAAGCTGCATTGGCTTGTGGATCGAGGGGAAGGGACGGGGAAGGGGGAGAAATGTGTTTTGGTGGTTGATTTGGGTGATGAGTCGTGCAAGGAGGTGATGCTGATCCCGAAGCTGAATGAGGATTCTAGGTTGTGTGCCATGGGGAGTAGATTGTGTATATGGACTGCAGATTTTGTGTCCGGAGAGATGTGGATGCTTAGGAAGTATGGAGAATGGGGAACTTGGACCAAGCTGCTCAGCCTCGACATGGTGGCGGGATTTGAATCCCCATGTCGTAATTGCTTTGGGATCACTGAGAGCGGGAAAGTTCTGGTTCAATGTGGTGACCGGCTTTTGCTGGTTGATCCATATCAGAAACCTTCCCGACATGTTTCTCTGGTGAAGGGAGTGGTTGCTGACTCTGCCGTGATCTTTGTAGAGAGTCTTGTTTCGCCATTTCCTGCAACTTAGTGTTCCATCGAGGTGAAGAATAAAGGGCAGATTGATTGGTTTGATTTGGTTCTGTAATCACTAGGAAGTTTTTTTTTTTTTTTTTGGCTTCTTTTCTTAACTTGCGCTGCCAACTTTGTGATCATCATTCTACTTGACGCAGCTCATCAAAGTCATATCCTTTGTACTTCAAAAGGCTCTTTTTTCTGTAGTATAAAGAGTCGGGAATATGTGATGAACTGGGTTGATTGATTGATTCATTTATCTTTTGAATCAGATGAAAAATACACAATGATGAAAGTGTCAATCTTTCATCTCGCATTTTCATATTTGTTTGATCTCGACGAGCTCCATGCACTTGTTGGAGCTAGGATTGCGAATCTTTCATTCTATTGATGTTCATCCCAATGCTGATATGTTCTCCCTGAACTCGCTCCACTTTTCCGGTTCTTCATGTTTCTCTTATCCGATGTCAAAGATTTCTGTTCTAAACAGAGTTTGAGGGAATAGTATGTACGAGGACGGTGAGTTTATCTAGCATTATTCATCGAACTTTCCTATCCCTAGTTTAAGCTCATCCTCTACGATTGTATGTTTATATAACGACCCGAATCTGTATGGAGCTTAGTATGAGAGAGTTAACATCCTATCCACAAAATGGACCAAAGTAACTTGCCACGTGTCAGCCATCCAATGGAGCAATCAAATTCAGATGATCCGCACTGATGGGATAAACCAGCACCGGAGAGCAAAGAGCTTCACTTCCATGGCTGACAAGCTCTGCCTCCCGATGTCAATGGCTACACCCTCAGCAGCCTCAACCTGCAGCAGCTCACTAACCCACCTCCACTCTTTTCAAAAATCTGACAAATTTGCCCTCGACACATACTCAAAATCCTTCCTAGTCCGCTCCACAACACGGGCAAATCAGTCATCGACCATACTCCATTCCTGTGCTTCTCCTTTCCTCATTGCAGAAGAAGCCTCCCCTGCTCCTCCCATGATGAAATTCACATACCATGTTGCTGATTCTGATGATCTGGTCCAAACCCATGTCGGAAATCACAACAAGTTCATAATTGAGCTCCTCAGGAACCCGAACACCGAGGATCTCGCTCTTGAATTCTATCAGGAAGCGAAGAGGAATCACCCCGGGTTTCGGCCCAATGGATCGACTGTGACTATGATGCTTAGGTTCTTTGTTAGGACGAAGAAATGGGATATGATCGCGACGATGTGTCATGATCTTGTTGAGTATGGTGTTTTTCCTGATAAGGTGAGCAGTGCTGGGTTGAATGGTGATTGTGTTAGAGCAAGGAAGTTTAGCGTTGTGGAGAGCTTGCTTGATGCTTTTGGGAGGAGTAATGGTGATAGAATTGTTGTGTTTGATGCTTTTCATGCTGCCTGGGGAGGTTTCAATAAGCTTCATTTGTATGGCAGCACTATTAGTTTGTATGAAAGGACGAGATCGTTTCGGATTCCGTTGTATCGCTGTGGGTACATTCCGGTTATGGAAGCCTATATGCAGACGAATAACACGAGCAAGGTCTTCGTGTTGTTTAATGTGTTGGAGGCCGGGGGATGCTGGATTGGTCGCCTTTTTTTACCCAAGTGTACTCGATTATGATTGAATCCTCGGGGAGATTGAAGCAAGCGAAGAGAGCTCTCGAGTACTTTCACATGGTGGTGGAGAAGGGCGGCGGTTTTCTGAATGCTTCGATCTACTCTTCATTGATCGGGTCCTTTGCGGAGATGGGAGAAGTTGAGGCCGTCAAGAGTTTGATGGCGAAGGCAGAAGGGAAGTGAAAATTGAAAGATCCCGAGAGGTTTATGAAAGTGGTATTGATGTACGTAGACAAAGGATTGGTAGAAAAGAACTTGGATGTGGTGAAGACAATGCAGGCTAATAATCTAAAGATTTCAGATTGCATATTCTGTGAGATCGTCAATGGTTTCCACAAGAAGAGAGGCCCGAGGGGCCAAGGTATATGAGTCCTTGATTAGGAAAGGGATTGAACCGGGCCAAGTCACATATGCCTCGATGCTCAATATCTACTGTATTATGGAGCTGTACAAGAAAGCAGAAGCCACTTTTGAGGAAAAGATACAAAAAGGGTTCGACCAGTGAGGGTGATGGGAGGTAGGACACAAAAACAATGCGTAATAAATCGTCTTCCACTTGTGTTAGTCCGTTAGGAAGCAAATGAAGTAGAGCAGATAACAATAAAAATGTAAAGACACGATTTTTAATGTGAAAAATCCCTCGATGTGACAGGTGAAAAACCATGAGAACGAAACCCATCACAAAGCTCCATTTTAATTGAAATAGTGGGTACACAAGGTCCTCTTTAGATAACATTAGAGACAATTATGACCGCAGACAAACAAATCAAATTAGCGAACAAATCACCTAAAAACGAACAGTTTTCAGCAGTACTATTCGAACGGCAATATCTCGATATACATAACTCCAAATGACGCACCGTCAGTTTTTATTCGAAGATTGATGAGGTAGGAACGCTCTCACCAAATTTCACCTTATTCCAAAACCGGATTGACCTCCAAACAGTGTTCCGAAGTTGACTACACAGTGTAGATTTTCCAACGAAAAACTGCCGAGACCATCTGTGATCTAATTGATTCTCTTGATGCGATTCTGTTGGTTTGCTGTGTAGATCAAGAATTTCCTCTTGACTTGAAGAACCCAAACCACGAAGACTATTGCACGATTGTTTTCTTCTCTCTGATATCTCACGCACAATCTAGTTATAAAAAATCTTTGATCTCAAAAATATCTTTTATGTATATTTTTGATGATAAGATAATCTAACACAATAAAATCAGATTCTTTCATATGATTAAATATGGGCTTTCGATATCGGTCTTCCTCCATAAGGAGTGATCCGGCCTAACAAATCTCCCCCAATAAGTGGAGAATCATGTCATTCCTGCAATCGAACGGCATACCTCAAGCTTGTGTCTTGCTTGTGTCTTGGCAAGACATTAGTAAGCATATCAGCATCATTATCATATGTGTGAATCTTTTCAAGATGAACCTTTTTCTCATCAAGGATATCTCTAATGCACATGTAGCGAGTATCAATGTGTTTTGTTTTATCATGATAGGTAGAATTCTTATTGAGGTGAATCACACTTTAGTTGTCACAATACCACACTTAGCGATCTTGCTTGAACCTCAAATCTTGAATGAATCTCTTCATCCAAAGCATCTCTTTACATACTTCCGTAGTTGCGATGAACTCTGCTTCTGTCGTAGAAAGTGTAACATATTTTAGTAACCTTGACTGTCAGGAAATAGCTCCCCCGAGAAAATCATCAAATAACTTGAAGTAGACTTTCGACTATCGACATCTCTAGCCAAATCTGAATTTGTGTAACCAACCAATGATGGTTTTTCATTTCCAAAATAAACTCTAAACTTTGAAGTACCTCGAAGATATCTCAATATCCACTTCATTGCTTCCCTAGTGAGCTTTACCTAGATTTGACAGAAAGCGACTCACAACACCAACTGCATGAGCAATGTCCGATCTTGAACACACCATTGCATACATCAAGATACCAACCGCTGAAGCGTAAGAAACTCGTGACATATACTTTCTCTTTTCATCTGTAGAAGGACTCTGATTAACACTCAACTTAAAGTGTGAAGCTATAGGAGAGCTTATCACTTTAGCATTTCCCATGTTGAACTTCTGAAGTACTTTCTCAATGTACTTCTCCTGCGATATCCATAGCTTCTTGGCATCTCTGTCTCGATCAGTCCTGATAGCAAGGATCTTCTTTGCTGGCTCCATGTCCTTCATAGCAAAGAACTCACTTAATTGTTTCTTCAACCTGTCAATACGAGAAGTGTTCTTGCCAACAATTAACATATCATCAATATATATCAACAAAATAATGAAGTCATCATGAAGTCATCTACTGAAAAACTCTGCACGAACACGTAATGGTAATCACTGATCTTCCTGTAGCCATGTTGCTTCATAACAGACTCAAATTTCGTATACCATTGTCTTGGCGCTTGTTTCAGGCCGTAGAAACTCTTTCTCAATCTGCAGACGTAGTTCACTTTTTCTTTCACAATAAAACCCTATGCCTGTTCCATGTATATCTCTTCTTGCAGATCACCATGCAAGAAAATTGTCTTGATATCCATCTACTCAACCTCCAAGTCTAGGCTACCTGTTAGACCTAGAACCATACCAACGGTGACAACTTTATAATTGGAGAGAAAATGTCTTCAAAGTTAATCCCTTTCCTCTGAGTGAACCTCTTAACAACTAATTTGGCCTTATACCGCATCTCTGAAGTCAACTCATCATGTTTCAACCTAAATACCATTTGTTCTTCAAGGCTTTCCTATCTTTAGACAACTTCACTAGGTCAAAGGTATGATTATCGTAGAGCAACTTCACCTCATCTTGTATGACCTCAAGTCATTTTACTTTGACATTCATCATCCAAAATCTCTGAATAGGATTCCAGTTCCCCTGCATCAGTCATTGTCACATACTAATGTAAAGGATATCTGGTAGACGATTTTGGATCTCTACCTGAACGTCAAAGTTGAATATTCTGTGGAGAAATTTGCAGAACGTCTGCTGAAATTTTTACTGGAATCTCTGGTTCAGGAACGACATAATCAATGTCAACTGGCTCTGGAACATATACATCAGCTGGATCACCGTGCTCTTCTTCCTCAATCTACATAAAAGCATTGAAATCTCAGATTTCTCAATGTCTCAAATATTCTGCTCTTCTATGAACACTACATCCCTGTTTCTTACAAGTTTCTTCTCAACTGGATCGTAAAACTTGTAGCCAAACTGATAATTCCCATAACCGATGAATTTACACTGTCGACACTTCACATCGAGTTTCGATCTCTCATCTTTGGGTATGTGCACAAATGCCTTGTACCCAAAGACACGCAAATGATCATACGAGACATTCTATCCTGTCCAAACTCGATCAGGAACATCAAAATTCAAAGGAATACAAGAAGGTTAATTACATGAATGATAGTATTGAAAGCCTCACCCCAAAAGGATCTCGGTAGCTGTGCATGTGAAATATGCACCCTTTCAACTAGTGTTTTATTCATTCTCTTAGCTAAACCATTCAAGTCACGTGTCTTATGAGGAGTCTTTTGATGTCTAATACCCTGTTGTATGCAATACTCATCAAAAGGATCACAGTATTCTCCCTTGTTATCTGTTCTGATACATTTCAGCTTTCTCCCTGTTTATCTCTCGACTAAGACATGAAATTCTTTAAACACATCCAACACTTGATGTTTAGAATTCAAGGTATAAACCCATACTTTTCTTGGACAGTCATCTATGAAGGTATCGAAATAAATCAACCCACCAAGTATTTTTGTCTTCATAGGACCACAAATATTAGAATAAACCAAATCAAGAATACCTGACTTTTTGGATGGAGGAAAACTCTTGAAAGCAACTCTGCTCTACTTTCCTACTAGACAATGAGCACACTTCTTTAATGCCGGATTTTTCAAACCACTGAGGAGTTTCTTCTTGACCAAAACTGACTGTCCTTTCTCACTGATATGACTGAGTCGTTTTTGCCACAATTTTGCTTTCTCTTCATCATCAACTGCTGTAATCTTGTCATCGCACAACTTTCCTTGTGTGATGTATAATAAAGAGTGCTAAATTCCTCTAAACACAACTATAGAACCCTTAGTGAGCTTCCATCGACCATCATAGAAGGTTCTGTAAAATCCCTCATCATCGAGCTTACCTTTGGATATCAAATTCAGATGAATATCAGGAATATGTCTGACGTCATGCAAAACTAATCTCGCGTCATTACTGGTCTCTAGGAATACATCTCCAATGCTTATAACTGTTACCAATCCATTATTTCCCATCTTCACTGGAGCGTAGTCACCAGCTCTGTACGAAGTGAAGAAATCTCTATGAGAAGTAGCATGAATAGATGCACCACTATCAATTACCCAGCTGGTTTCATGACACATATAGTTAACTGCATCCCTATCAAACACAAACAGAAAATTATCAGAAACTACTACAACTCGATCATCTTTCTTATCTGTATCAGTCTTCTTCTCTTTGCCTTGCTCACTCAACTCTCTCTTCAAAACACGGCAGAAGCTTCTGAGATGACCTTTCTGATGATAATGATGACATTCAACATTCGCATACGGCTTTTACCCCTGTTCTTCGAACCACTTTTACCTCTGTTCTCAACAACCAAGGCATCTTGATGTGAAGAAGTTCCCTGTGTCTTTCTTCTCATCTCTTCATTCAGAATACTACTCTTAGAGTAACTCATTTATAATTCCCATAAAATAATTCAAATGATCAGCCAATGAGGTGCCATCACGATATCTCAATGTCATCAATTGTTTACACTGATCAATCCTCTTTGCGGACCAGCAATGCACCAGGGGATCCTTAACATGTGCATCCCGACCTAATTAACCATGAGTTCTGATATCACTTTGATGGGAGGTAGAAGACAAAAAAATAAGGAATAAATCGTCTCCCATTTGTGTTAGCTTGTTAGGAAACAAATGAAATAGAATAAAGAATAGTAAAGATGCAAAGACATATTTTTAAGGTGAAAAACCACGAGGCCGAAGCCCACCACAAAGCTCTACTATCAATGAAATAATGGGTATACAAGATCCACTCTAGATAGAATTAGAGACAATTGCGATCACAGACAAAAAAATCAAATCAACGAGCAAATCAACTAAAAACGAACAGTTTCGAGCACGAGGTGAAAAATCCCTCGATGTGAGAGGTGAAAAACCACGAGGCCGAAACCAACCACAAAGCTCCACTATCAATGAAATTATGGATACACAAGGTCCTCTCTATATATCACTAGAGACGATTACATTCGCAGACAAACAAATCAAATCAGCGAGCAAATCAACTAAAAACGATTCCAACAGCCCTATTTGGACGCTAATATCTCGACGTACACAACTTCAAACGATGCACCGTTAGTTTCTACTCGAATATTTATGAGTTAGGAACATGTTCACCAAATTTCACCTTGATCCGACATCGAATTAACCTCCAAATTGTGCTCATTTTTTACTACATAGTGCAGATTTCCCAACGAAAAACAGCCGAGACCTGCTATGATCTGATCGATTCTCTTGGTGCGATTCTGTTGGTTTGCTGTGTAGATCATGAATTTCCTCTTGGCTTGAAGAACCCAAATCACCAAGGCTATTATACGATTGTTTTCTTCTCTCTGATCTCTCTCTCACGCACAATCTAATCATAAAAATCCTAAATCACAAAAATATCTTCTATTTATATTTTTGATGACAAGATAATTTAACCCAATAAAATCACAATTCTTCCATATAATTGAATATGGGTTTTCGACATCAAAATTCCTCCATAAGAAGTGACCCGGCCCAATAACGTGGTGGCTTATTCTACCATGTGGTCATGTATGGGAAAACAGGGACGCTAAGAGAGGCAATGAAGCTGGTCGCAAAGATGAAGGCGAGAGGGTGCCGGCCGAACGTGTTGATCGATAATGAGCTCATCGATCTTCACAAGAGAGACAGGGACCTAAGGTAGGTAGATAAGTTACTGAAGGAAATACAGCGTAAGAAATTGCTTCTCGATAAGATCACTTACATGAGCGTGATCTGCGCATATAGCAAGGCTAGGGAGTATGAGAAGTGCATCGAGTACTACCTGAAGTTTCGGTTGAATAAAGGGGTCGTGGATATGGCCATGGCGAGGATAATGGTGGGCGTGTTTTCGAAATTGAGCATGATAGAAGCGCTAGTTAGACTTCTTCAGGATATGAAATCTGATGGGACGAGATTGGATTAGAGGTTTTACAAGTCGACTTTGAATGCTTTTAGAGACGTCGGGCTTAAACTACAGGAGAAGTGGCTCGAGGAGAACTTTGTCGATCGCACAATTGGAAAATGGTTTATCAAGAGACTATCGCAACAGATTCCTGTTTTATATTGAAGCGGGAATCTAAACTGGGCCGGCGGTTTTTGCATTCTTGATCTGTATAGTGTCAACAGCTAACCTGCTTATCTTTCAGCTGATGCTTTTTTTCTCCTATGGAGTGATTGATTCAGAGAAAATGTAGATGAATTTCCTTGAGTATTTGTCATCCTACATTAGTTAATAGCAGGTTTAAGGAGTTTTACGATCTTAGCTCGCAATATTCTTTTTTCGAGGTGGTTGATTCCTAATGTTTGCAAATTGCGACACAACAAAGGTTATTCTCAGACATGATATTCTAAGTATATGAGGCTAGTAAATCCATAAATGGAAAGATCCACAAAGCGCTGTGCACAAATAAGTAAGATTATGTGATGCTCGAAGTCTATAACCATGACTACGAACATGAAGAATGCATTAGTAAATATGACAGGGCACGGGGAAGTGAAGAATGAAAATCCTGCTAAATGCTCATGTTATTGGTTACTCCCTCTATCCCACACACGATACAACATGTTAATTGGGGGGTTTATCGAGGTCAATTTTGATCTACACCAAGGGATAATCAAACAATGTTTTTTCAAACATTGTCAATTTCTAGATATGTATTTTAATACGACAATGGTTACGATCATAGATTGTTAACTAAAAACAATAACAAAAATATTCCCGTCATCGATAATATTCGAGGAGGATCATATATATAGAAAATCATCCGTGATGCAAAAGACAACGTAAAGCTACTGCAAATACTATAGGTTGATAATTTTATACTGTAACCTAAAAAATCTATATTTTAAATTGATGAATGTGTACAATCAAGTTTTTATTGTATTTTGTAACTGAAATCTGACTCGTTTATATTCAACAAGTTACATAGCTGATAGTATCCTAAGCGAAGGTTGATTTTAGAGTAGATGACCACTCCTTGCAACTGATCGAATAAGTCATCGATTCGTGGCCATGGATATCTATTCCCAATAGTGATCTTGTTCAGTTCACGATAATCGACACATAATCTCATGCCCTCATCTTTCTTTTTTACGAATACCACCGATGCTCCCCATGGTGAGACGTTGGGTCGTACGTATCTGTAATACCCCAAGAAAATGCTTAAATGATTTGATAGTACTACCTATACCAACAAGATGCACCTTTCTTTTCGGTAGTCCATCATTTTAGAACTCCGCACGCTTAACGCAGAGTAATGGTGGGATGGATGACTTCCTGGAAAGTTTCACAAAGTATTGTATAATGGCATGAAACATCAAGATGCTATGATAGAACCACTCGCCATCATCAATGTTAGGTGTTTTAAAGCAACGTGTGCCCTTAACCATGAACGTTTCCATGAAATATGTTCCGACCAGTATGTTCACATGTTAATAATGTGCCATTGATGCTTTTCAACCAGTAATGAGATGCATTTACCATGTTCTTAAATAAACGCTACTTTAACATGCAAATCGCTTTTAAGAAACCTCAACGTTTTAACGTACCATGGTGTGGTTATTGAATTTTTCACTCATTTTCCCCATGTTTTCTAAATGATTTCAGGTAGTGCAATGAGGAATGGGAGTGACGCTTAGTGAGAGAATCTAGCGACATCCCTTTTACCTATCTTTTATTGATAGAACTAACTTTTGGTATAAACATGATTATGTAATGTAAAAAAGCCCATACCACTCTTTTGTTTCATGTTGTTCATGTATACAAGTGCCTTGCAACTCTTTTCGAGCACTCATGATAGGAATATGCAATTCCTCCAATTGTATAGAAATTGATGAACAAAACTTAGGTGTATTAGTCATGATGTTGTTAGTCAGTTTAGGCTAGAAATGAAATAGGTAGTTACAATCTAGGTTAGATGCTCGAGAGAAGAAGACTACAGACAAGGAGTATCGTGTGAAGGTTAGTGGTTGGGTCAAAGGTCTGAAGACAGTCAAAGTGAAGGTTTGGGGTACAGAAGGTGACAGTACAAGAATATGAGATAGGTGAGCTGTCAACATCAGTTGAGGCACACATGTGATAAGATGTCACATTAGATACTGTACAAAAGTCATGGGTTCATTCCCTAACCCTATAAAAGGGGATCGTTGAAGCCTAGAGAGTAAGGCTGTTGGACGGGTGATTAAAAGGCAAGCTTGTAAAGCAATCAGACATTCAAAGATTACTCAAGTGGGTTGAATTGTGAAGAACAGCAAAGAAGAGTTCACTAGTCTGTAGTGAAGAACATAACTTACAGCAGAGTCCAGCTGATTGGATCTGTGCAAAGATCTGGGTTTTTCATCTTTTGTACAAGTTAGCTAACTTGTAAAAAGAGGTTCTCTTATAAGCCACAAACAAGACAATAGTGAACTCACCTCTTGGTTTGACTAAGCTGGTCATCAAGGAAAGACTAGACTAAGCTCTCGTTTATCATTTAATAGTGAGTGTCTGAACTAGTATAAATATCGTGTTTTTACTTGCTTTTATTTTAGAACTTTTAGAAAGTGATCATCACAACCAAACAGAGACAAAAATATAAAGTTTGAAGTCTCTGCTGCACACCACTGAGTCTCTACTGTAGAATATTCAAGTGGTCTGCATAGAACAATTAACTTCAGTCTCTACTATAGACCATTCAAGTAGTCTGCAGAGAATAGTTAACTTCAAAGAACTTTAATATGCTATTAAAGTTTGAATAATTTTTAAATCAACCTATTCAGCCCCCCTCTAGTTTGAATCTTGGACCTAAAAACCCTCGACTCGAGTTGGGTGATAGTGATCACCCAAGGTGGGGAGTTACAAGTTGTTAGCTTGGAAAGCGGTTCTTCGGCCAGGTTTCGAGCCCTCTTTGTGAAAAACGATTTTCCCACCTTTAGGGCCTCGTCAAAGAGACAAGTTTCTTCTCGCAAGGCTGGTACAAAATGTAAGAGCTTGGTGAACTCCTGAGCATACTCATCACTGTCCTTTCGTCCTCTTGGAGAGTGATCAGGTCCTCCTCCTTCCGACCTTACATAGTATCATCCTAACCTAAGGCTTATCTAGGAATGAATACATAATCCACTCCTATGTAAGAGATACACAAGCCACAATACAGGTTCTGCACAATCTCGAGGTTGTCACGAAAAACATCGCTTCTATTCGAATATATTAAAGGATTAAACCGACCCTTGGATCCACAGTTCTTCACTCCCCCATAACGATCCCATTTCCACACCACCAGAACAAGAAAAACAAACACCTATCAGATTTCTCACCAAAATCCACCCGAACATCACGAATCAATCATCGCAACCGACATCACTACGCAAATACAACACAAGGGGATCTAAAAGAGGGTTGGGTTACCTAAAGAAATGGGGTTCGGATCGTAAATACACCCCAAAAATGACGGTTGTAAACTGTACCTCTTTTCGTGTACTGCATATTATTCTGTTGTGAATTACATCATTTTTTTTTGTCATTTTTTAAATCTTTTGAAGCTGTAGTTCATAATAAAACACGATGTAGTTCACGGAAAAAAGAGGTGTAGTTTACAGTCATCATTATGCTACCTTTTACAGTATATATGTATTGTGGAAAAAATAGGCTAATGCAATATAGCCAACAAACTAATACGATTTTTTTAACTGTTGGATCAAAGAACAAAAATAAAAAGAAAATCAGAGCAATTGCACATCTAGTTGATCTAAAGATTAAAAAGGCTGTAGTAACTTGTTGGCTAACGCTACATTAGTTTCCTTTTTTCAATATATTACCCACGTCCCTTAATAAATACAACATACGCATTTGTAAGCAATAAAGTTATTCATGTTACAAATCGTTTACGAGACGATCAAACATCGTTTTATGTAAAATTATCATGAAACACTAATGATTTTAAGTTATATACTTAAACCATGGATCAATGACATAATTTTTTTACGTTGTTAAAACAAATAACGATTCTTCTCAAAATTAATATTGAATAATACAATAATAATGTGACGTTATATTTTTATACGAAGGGAGTATACATGTACTAACAACAACAAATAAACTTCACGTGTGTTAGAACACAACCTATAGAAGGAATGCACGATGACAACATAACCGGCAACATGCATAGTCGCACTCTTCCCTTCACCTCTCCTCAAATCTTCCTGTGTAAGCGGATGCCAACATGTGGACTCCTCGTGCCACTTATATTTTTTCATTTTTAATTTCAAATAAAAAAACCCTTCGCTTGCACGTAATTCATTCTTTAATATCTCTCCTCCTTTGAATCATGTTAAAATAGGAAGAGGCACAATCGTGAGGCCCAGTCCAAAGGCAAGTTAGGGTTAGGGGATTTTATGTCCTCTAGATTCTGTATCTCAAAGGTTAATCTTCTTGTCCTCTGCTCTATAGACTGTAGTCATGGCGGTCGCCTCTGAAACCTGTAAAATAGGATCAGAGCATCAAGTCCATCAGCGAAGACCAGGACAGGGCAACAATGGTGCCGGACAGCAGGTAGAGGCAGGCAGGTCAAGCACTAAGTGGCTCCATCGGTCTCAAGTAGAGAATCGAGACCAAACAGCCTCGGATTTCTTGCTGGATAAGAGGATTCACTCACCGGAGACAACAACTAGCCGACGGAGAAGGAGATGATGTTCTTCATCCACAGATGTCTCTAGCAACCGAGATCTCCAACCGTCCAACCACCCACTCCGAGATCCTGCCGCTAGTGATCTTCACTGCGATAGACCGACCCGCAGCAGCCACGAGGAGTCGATCCCAGCATCCCTGGCCTCGTACACGATCACCCGAGCTTTGATCGACCCTCACCACCTCAAATCACCTCGCCCCGCCTTTGTCTATCACGATTCCGGCCGCCAAGACACCCGCTGGACCACCAGCAGTAGCAAAAGCAACTATAGGGTTTCTATAGAGATTCGGTGGAGACGTCATGTGAATCAAAGATCGCCGATTTGGTGGATCGGAGAGTCAGTGGGTGAGGGGAGAGAGAGGTAAAGAAAAAGGAGAGAGGCTGGAGAGGGATTTCGTGCTGGTGTCTTGTTGCTTTTGGAGATCCTGATTTCTTTGTTGGATTCTATGTAGAGATCTGTAGATGAAACCTTCTGTTCTGGGGTTTACTCTTGTTGCCTCACTGTAGAGATCTGTGCTGATGTATGTTCTAGGGTGGAGCTCTTATTTCTTAGAGATCTTGTTGCCTGATTGTAGAAATCTGTGCTGGTGTAGAGATCTATATCTTTGTTGGATTCTGTGTAGAGATCTGTGCTGGTGTATCTTCTGGGGTTGATTCTTGTTGCTGGAATTGGTGGGTTACTATTTGGTTATGATACAGGTTTTGTTGCCTGACTTTGCTTAGTGAAGAAGTTGCTTCCTTGATTTTCAATTGAGAGAAGAAAATTTCAAATGACAACCGGCCAGAATCAAGCGGTGTCTATCCTACCACATCAAGTACTCGTTATCTTCACATCATTTGAAGATTCTTGTTAATCTCTCTAGTTCTAATTGGGTACAGTGGTCAGGATTTGTCGAAATTGGACTGAAATCGCTTCCAAAAGGGAAATACCTAACAGATGAACCGTTAAATCCAATCACTGAAGACTGGTCGGATATTCTGTGGAATACCATAGAGCATGATATTCTTTCCATAGTTCACACCTTTAAGATAATCAAGAAACTGTGGAATCATCTCTAGACCATCGATTCAGAAAAGAAAAGTTTGGCACATGCATATGCTGTCTCTCAAGCACATGCACATTGTAAACAGGGTGATGCTAGCATCCAGGAATACTACACTATTTTCAAGATAATTGATGATGAGATGAACTAACTATTTTTCTATAGCTCAGATCCCTATGAAAAACTTAGAAAACAGCTAAGTACCCTTATATTTATTGGGGGCATGTCGACCATGTATACTTCTGCTCGACCGATTCTCCTTGGTCAGTCTACAATGCCATCACCAGAGGCCACATATCATCTACTGCTGGATATGTTTCTGTCTGAGAAGAGCACTGCACCACCCATGAGCGAAACCTCAGTATTAGTTGCCAGGTCCTACAAGGGCAAGAGTACAGGACAACCATCAGGGAAAGAAAGAGGAAAAGGATTTGGCGGTTCTCCTAACTCTACTGGTAAAAACGTGTAGTGCCACTACTGTAAGGAATGGGCACAAATGAAATGGGATTGCCTAAACCATCCTAGGGGTTCACCTCTTCCTTCTCGCGCTCAGGTGGCTACCACTGCTCACTCTCAAAATGTGAATGCTTCATATTAACGCACTAATTCGAACAAACTTGCATTTATCATGCAAGAGTTAAAACAGCTACAAGCATCACATGCCAATATACTGTCTCTACCACAGACTCCGAGGGCTACTTTAGCCCACTCAGGTATAACTTCTAATTGTTTTATAGCATTTAAACCATCTTAAATTGTTGATTCTGGTGTCACTGATCACATGACTGGTAATAAGAGTATACTGTCTGACCTCACCATATCCAAACAATCCCCTGTTCAGATCGCTAATGATTCAATCTGCAGTAGAGAAGGAGTTGGATCTACCCAAATAGCACAAAACATACCACTATCATCTGTCCTCTATGTCCCTTCCTTTCCTAAGAACATCATGTTTGTGAGCAAAATAACAGAACAGTTATATTGCTCAGTTACCTTCACCCCATCCAAATATACCTTTCAGAAACTGGGGATGAACAAGTTGATTGGCACCGAATATAAGGACAAAGGTCTATATCGTATGGAGGGTTCATCCTAGAGGATGGCTTACCTGAGTACTGTCAGTGCTAAGGAGGTTCATTGTCATTTGGGATATCCTTCTCTCTCGGTGTTGAAGAAGATCTGTCCAGAGTTTCAGTCTATTTCAAAATTAGTTTATGAGTCTTGTATTCAAGGGAAGTACGTATGTGCTCCCCACCCACCCAGGTTTACTAGTCTGTCTAATAGTTCTTTTGCTTTAGTATATTCAGATATTTGGGGTCCTTGCCGAGTTGAGTCAATATCAGGTCTTCGTTACTTTATTACCTTTGTGGATGACTTCTCTCATGCCATTTGGATTTTTATTATTAAATCTCGACAGAAAACTCTTTCAAAATTCATGATTTTCTCTTCTCTTGTTCAAACTCAATTTCGTACAACTATTAAAACTCTTCATACTGATAATACGAAAGAATATTTTTCGAGTGAATTTGTGCAATACACGAATAATCATGGTATTATCCATAAATCATCTTGTGCTTACACATCCCAACAGAATGGGGTAACTGAACGTAAGAACAGACACATGCTTGAGGTGACTCGTACTATGATGATTCATGGACATTTACCTCATCACGATGCGGTTCTCACTACTCATTAATTGATCAATCGCATGCCCTCGTCTGTACTTGATGATAAAATACCGTACAATCTCATATACCCGTCTGCATCATTATTTTCTGTCATACCCACATTTTTTATTTGTGTTTGTTATGTCCATGATACCTGACTTGGTCGTACAAAACTTGATCCTAAGTCCTTAAGATGCGTCTTTGTAGGCTACTCTTTTACTCAACAGGGTTATTGATGCTATAGTCCTATGCTAAAAAAGTATTTTACATCACCTAATGTTATCTTTATGGAACCTGTACCATACTACCTAGATTCTAATAGTGTTGGTAACTCCTTAACTCATGCCTTACCTGTGTTTATTCTGGAATACTCTGAAACTTCGAATATTTCTTCTTCACTTTCTCAGAGTGATGGGCTATAGACACCTCCTAGGCCAACGATTACTCATGTATACACTCGAAGGGGTAAGAATTTCCATTCTGATACTAACTCTGTTCAGACTATACAGGATCATGAATCTTGTGCGTCTCCTGCATCTACATCCCCATAAAATTCTGAACCTGAATAACCCGATGTACTTTCACCAAATCCAGACCCTGCACCACCGCCTCAACCACCACCTCCCCCCTCCGACCTTAACCTTCCCATTGCTATTCGAAAAGGCCAACGCCACTGTCCCAGTACTAGGTATCCAGTCCACCAATTCCCATTGACAGTTATTTTGTTCCTAAGAATGTGTCTGAGGCCCTACAACATCCGGGGTGGTTTAGTGCAATGTAGGAGGAAATGCCAGCTCTGTGGAAAAATGAGACTTGGGATCTCTGTTCTCTCCCGCCTGGAAAACGGGCTGTCAATTAAAAATGGGTATTCACTATGAAGGTTCATCTTGATGGATCGCTCAACCGACTCAAAACTCGGCTGGTTGCCAAAGGCTACTCTCACTCCTATGGTGTGGACTACGAGGAGACCTTCTCTTATGTTGTTAAGATGTTGTCTACCTACATATCCATTGCTCTCTTTGCTATACGCCGGTGGCCACTCCACCAGCTTTATTTTCAAGAATGCAATTCTCAATGGCATTCTTGAGGAGGAGGTATATATGACTCAGCTACCTGGGTTTGTTGTTCAGGAGGAGGCCTCCAAAGTTTGTTACCTAAAAAGATCTTTATACGGTCTCAAACAATCTTCCCGAGCATGGTTCGGGCGCCTATCTCAAGCACTCAGCCAGTTTGGCATGACCAGAAGTGTTAGTGACTATTCAGTCTTCAACAGACATTTACAAAAGAAGACCATCATCCGAGTTGCATATGTGGATGATTTGATCATTACTGACGTTGATGTCGAGAGGATCTATACACTAAAGAAGTTCTTGAGCAAGCAATTACAGATTACCGACTTGGGCAAGCTCAAGTATTTCTTTGGTATTAAGGTACTAAGATCTCTTGGTAAAGTCCTGATCTGTCAGAATGCGGGTTGTTTGGATGCAAGCCTACTGGCTCATCGATGGTTCCTGAGATCAAACTGATGCCAGAGGATGGAGAACCTCTGCATGATCCTGAGAGATATCGAAGACTGGTTGGGAAGTTGAATTATCTGATAGTTATTCGACTTGATATTGCATATCCAGTAAGTGTGGTGAGTCAGTTCACGTCTTCCCCTCGCACTATCTATTGGGATGCAGCAGTACGGATCCTTATATATCTCAAGGGATCTCCAAGAAAGGGACTAGCATACTCTCATCAGGGACACAAAAGGATAGCAGCCTTCATTGATGTCGATTGGACGAGCTGCCTTACTAGTCGAAGATCCACAACTATATTGTGTCTTCTTTGGTGGTAACCTCATTTCCTGAAAGAGTAAGAAACATAATATTGTGTCTCGATCTAGTATAGAGTCAGAATTTCGAACAATGACAAACACTTTCTGTGAATTGATTTGGACAAAACGTCTACTCGACGAGATAGGTGTTCGCTAAGATAATCGGATGAGAGTACACTGTGACAATTAAGCAGTAATGTATATCGTCAAGAATCAGAATTTTCATGAGCGGACCAAATATATTGAGGTAGATTATCGCCTGTTTAGAAACATTGTCATAGGGACATCATCATATTCCCTTGTATTCGGCTAATTCATGTTCGGACGAAATTTCAGCTCATCGACATCCTAACCAAGTCATTCCGAAAAGTTCATATTGATACTATATCTAACAAATTGGACATGTTCGATATTTATGTTCCAATTTGAGAAAAAACGTTAAAATAGGAAAAGATCCCATCCAGAGATGCAGTGCAAATACAAGTTAAGGGGTTTTATGTCCTCTCGGTTCTGTATCTCAAAGGTTAACCTGTTTCTCCTCTGCGCTGTAGACTGTAGCCGTGGCGGCCGTCTCTGAAACCTGTAACAAATCACTTGACTCCATTTTCAGGTAATCATCGATTCGATGCCTCCTTTTCATTTTGAGCGAGAAATTAGGGTTTCAATTTGAGGTTAGATCATCGATTCCTCTGTTTTATTTTGATTTGTTGCGGTTTTTTCATGTGATTTGATTGAGCTGTGGTTTCTGGTTGGTTAGGGTTTGTGGATGATTTGATGGCTCTGTGTGGGATCGAATGCGTGAACTGGAGTGTCGAAGGCGTGGATTTGCGGTGTTTGAGCACGAATTCGTGTCCGGTTAGGGCTAGGTGTGTTCTGATTGGGAGAAGACGTGGTGGAGTGAGGTGTAATGCTTCCAGGCGGAGCGCCGTGTTGGGGGATAATGGTGAGGTTTCGGGATCGATGGAAGAGGAGGAGGAGGATGAGGAGTTGGGGATTGCGACGAGGTTTGAGATGGATGATTTCGATGTCTCTGATCGTGTTAGCATTGGTCTAGGAAGGCGGGTAAGGGTTTAACATTTGTTGCTTGTTGAATTCCTTTGATATTGGACAGAATTCATTGGTAGTGTTCTGATTTTTTTGTTGTGTGGTTCTTTGTTGTTCGATTTGGATTCATGTTAGGCGGATGAGGTCGTGTTTGAAGCTATAGTGAAGAACTCAAATAGGTAATTCTTAGCATTATGTGGAATGATTTGTTTAAATATGTCGATGGGTCGGTTAGGGTCCGAGCCTAGGAGAGTCCTATCGTAGAGACTAAGCCTGATAGGAGGGAGAATCTCTTTGACTTATAATCCATCACATGGTTTTCCGAGAAATTTATGTTGTGGGTATCGTAACAGGGTTTGTGCAATCTTTTGAATTTTGAACATGACTAGGATAATGAACTAATTAGAGTGGATGGACTTGAATGTGCCTTGCAGTCCATTGCATAATACGAGAGTTGTGCTCCGGGAGCTCACCAATTTTCAGGCTCAAAGAAGAGGAAAGCAAGCTATAGAGGTTTCTAGACTCTCTGTTGCGTGAATAATTGGTTGCTTGATCTTAGTTTTTCTAGTGTTATTGTTGCTGAATACTCTAGTTCCGTGGACTCTTGCTATCAGGTTTTGAGGAAGTTGGCTCGCCGAAGATTTCTTTACCATTCCTATTCAATGCAAGTTCATGGTTACATCTCTACTCCTTCAAGCGGTGATAGCGGCTCGTTCATGGTGTAGGTCCTTTTCTTTTTAAGCATGTGAACTTGTAGATTATGCATGCTTATTGAAGTTATCTCCTCGTTCATGGTTACATCTTAGTTTACTGTTTTGCAGTATCATGGTAGCTTTTCGTTAAGACATTGGCTCCAGCAATCTGATTGGCTACCCACCTTAGAAGCTACCCTTGCCCTTGATGAAGAGCCTGTCCGGACGCTTGGAGATGATTCAGTGGGAGGACCTGCTGTTTCTCGGCAGCTGAGACTAATTTGCTTATTAATGAGAGATCTCTTAATTGGTGTAAGCCTGTTATCAGTTAACTGGTTATATTTGTCATGTTTTCTTTCACCATGTTCTGATCTGATGACTCTTCATGACAATACTTTATGGTGAATTATTTGCATAGTCATGGACTGGCACACACGGAGTTGAGATTGGAAAATGTGCACATAAGCCCAGTGGATAGACATATTAAAGTATGTGTGTTTCCCTTGCAACAGCCACCTTTTTCCCCTCTAGTCTATGTAAGATCTCAATTAGTTTCCCATTTAAAGACTACTAGAGCATTCTGCATACATATTCTGGATTCTTCAAAATATGTGTGTGTTTCAAGTTCAGAGCCCAAACTTACGAATGATGTGGTTATTTCACTCTGGATTTTGCCAATCTTTGCACTCAAGCTTCTGAATTATTATTTTTATCCAGCTAGGGTTACTTGGAAATGCTGCTGATTTTGATGAGAATAGAGAAAGTAAAAATGTGTTGGATGGTAATACTGATAGGCGAAAAATGATGATTGCATTTGACATGAGGCGATCCTCCTAATTACTGGTCTCTATTCTTATACCTGCTGTTTGTTAGGTTGTTCTGAACTAATGTCATGCATATTCTTTATCTGTGTTCGATGCTAGATGTGTTGGATTTATGATGGAAAAAATGGTTCTGCAGGAACTCATGGAGCCTTCACACTTTACAAAATTCAAGATATTTCTCATGAAGGTAGATCAATTTCATGTCAATTCTTAATTCTTCCAAATTTTTGGTGCTACGAGCGCTGTGCTAGTAGTCGAACCCTTTTATTTTTGTTCTAGATCCTCAGAGGTTGTTGCCTGAAACTTCTCTTTGGCAGGTTTTCTTTTCTGGTCTTTAACTTCTCTAATGCTTCAGGGAAACAATCCTTCATGCTAGCGTGAATTCCTTTTGCCAATGCTCAATGTAAACTCTCCATCTGGCAACATGGGGATGCAGGTTAGCATTGCATTCTCGAATTGGGCGATAAATTTATCTTTTTTCTTAAATTTTACGTATCACGTGGCTTCAGATCCTCGATCGTAACTGGGGTGCTGGTTGGAATCTCTTGGCATTACTGCTAGCAACAAAGCCATCACAGAGAACAAGGCACTGGATCGAGTTACGAATAGATGGATTGGAGAATGCTCTTTGGTGTTCTTCCTCACAGCTCATAGGCTGCTCATCCAATTAATCCATTTGGTTTCCTGCATTCTTCTGGCAAATCTGTCCATTTTCATCTCTTATAGAACTGATCATTGCCACTGCAAAATACAGCTGCATAGATGCTCTGAGGCACCCTTTTCTCTGCGGACCACGATGGAGGGTAGAGCCATCAATGAACATTATCAGATGGGGTCTCGGTTCAACTGCAGTTTGAATCAGAGGGATACATATATGGGCGACATCAGGTACCTATCCTGTGCCATCAATGATCATGTTGGATGTGTTATATAGTAATGGCTTTGGACTCTTTAAAGAAGCTTGTCGCCAACTTGCCACTTTTGATTTCCATGTTTATGAGTAATATACTTGATTCTTATCACCCATTAATGCTGTTAAAATGTTTCAGCGTGGCAGGCTTGCACATTTCCTTGAACTAATGGAGATGCTGAATCCTCATTCAAAGCCCAAGGTTATTTGACATTACCCTTTCTCATCAATTCACTTCCTCGTCTATCTTGATTTGATGGTATTTGCTGGCGTATTATGTATTTGAATTTGATTCATTTCATTTCCCTGGCAACCGAGGTAAGATGAAACTAACATGAGCAGGAATAAATTGAATTCTGGTCATCTGTCTCAATTGTTTTTCTCCTGCTTCATTATTCAAATGCAGAGTTGACTTGAACTATTACCAGGAAGATGGCGCCTATTATACTGCACTGGTAGGCATATAGGATTAACACTTCGACAACCAGCTAAAAGAGTCCTCATCGGTGATTTGCGCCTGAATGTCGAGAGAACATCTGAATGGAAGAATGCATTCACAGTCACTTCAAATATTGGCTTCGACGTTATGATCGGCAGGAATTGGCTGCATGACAAAACTGGTGTATCTGGGAGCCTAAAGATCACATCCTCATTCAGATTGAGGGCCGGAAGACGGCTATATCTCAAGGAGGAAGAAGTGGCTGGAGGGACATTCTTTCCAACTCAATCGGCCTCTTCTGGCTCCGTGGAACAAAAACTCTTGGGTAAAAGATGGAGAAAAGCAGTCCCATTTAGTGAGATTCCTTCCAGTCTTCCGGTGGCAAAACTAGTCTCAGGCTATGTTGATGTGGCTATGACTCTCGATGGTCCCTTGGGCAGCGATGTCCAAGCTGCAGCAAAGGTTCTCAATGAGGTTCAACTGCAGGTCCCTCCGGTGATGTTTGATGTGTCGAAACTTGTATCTGGAACATACGTGGATTCTAGACTACTCATCCTTTGCAGTGTAAACGGCTCTGCATTGTTATTCACACGACATTGTGCAAATCAAACCGGGTAGAAGTGCTGCCGCTATCAGACCTTGTTTCTGGTAGATATTGTAGTCTTTAATCAGTATCAGAGTTGGTGATGTAAATGAGGTCTGTTAGTAAGTTCTTTTGTAAATAACTTGCTGTGGCCTGGATTTCTGAAGCCATTGCATAATAGAAAAGGATGTGTTGGGAAACAATTGTACTATCTTCGCCACCGATTTACCGTGTGATTATCTGAGGTCCAGGAATGCAGTATGGAAGAAGGCTAGAGTTGCATGGTTCAACAGAATGGCATCTAGAAAGCTTGCGACCTTTTATCGCCCTTGCAATTTTGGCAAGATTGTTGCTGTTGAAGGTACACTAATCGTATTTTGCTGCAATTTTTTTCATATAATTTGCGGCTTTGAATAAATTCATCTGTGTATTTCCTATTTTCTTCAGGTTTAAACTTCATCTTCTTTGTTGCTGCACCAGTTTCCTCCTTGAGCTGGTTAAAAATCAAAGATGATTTCGGCTCCAATATGTTGCTGTTATAGGTAAGCCAGCCAATTATGTTGGATAAATTTTATCATATCCTGTATGCAATCGGCTTGAGGTAACGCGTGATCTTTCTTGCACGACATGTTGATTCTTGTAGTATTTAGGAGTGGAACGTGAGTGTCATTGTGAATATGTTACGCCAAACTGTGTGATCGTAGATGTGCCGTCTCCTTGGATCACAGATCACGGAAACTCTATCCTTGTTCCTTTCTCTAGATTGAACTTTATCCATACGATTCTTACTTTCGTCAGTGTAGGTGGAAAGCAAAGCTTAGCTGTGCGTCGAGGTTCGACGTCCCGATATGGCATGGTTTAGGTGAACTTCAACCTCTAGAAATCCATATGATGTTTCCTTACCACAACGTAAAACAACTGGGAGCTGTGTTGTTCACATGCCACAGTTGCTCATTTACCAACGTTTTACTACATGGGAACTGGGAAGTTGTCGTCGCTGCGAGTATATCACACGCATTTTGGTGGGGGTTTCTGTTCTCTGCTAAATTCACATGCTCTTTGCAGCAACTGTGGGGGACGCTATTGCTTATGATTCCTGTTGGTACAAGCGCAAAAAAACGTTAATCCAGAAAATACTTTGTCATCCCAATACATTTGTAATCATTTGATCCTGTGTATTTATCAATGAGAATTTTAAGCATTATGTTTCATAAAAATTATCATGAAATATATATATATATATATATATAAAGTAAATTTAGGGTTTGTTGATATTAAGTTTGATTTGATTGATCATTAATGATATCGTTTATCCATAATGATCTATAATAATGACATGGTTTATTAATAATGGTCTATAATGACTCTTTTTTTTTGTTCATAATGACTCTTCACTTTCTTGATAGAAACAATAACATCGAGTAAGTATAAGTTTTGATATCGATCACTCACTGACAGACATATACAATGACTCTTCACCATGAGTTATGTTACACTAAGAGCTTTAAGCTTATCAAATGAGGAAAAGAGCCAACGTTGGTTATTTTTCGTTGCAACGATGCAAGGATGTGATTGCTGTATTGGAACATTGGCAACGTCCATATTCAAAGGCGTATCACTAGGAATGAGAAGCCACACAGCGATAATGGCCAATTTTGTGTCATATAGATCCATCATGATTTCTATCTTGGAGAAAGAGGTACCAAGCGAAACAAGATCACCTCGATACAGATGAAAATACAAGAAGAATAGAAGAGTTGATAACTCAATTAAAATTGATCGGTTCATACAGTGAAAATATATTTCAATATATAATGCTACATTTGAGTTATTTGGTATCAAAGTTTTATAATCAAATTTGGTTTATCACGTACTAAATACGTAGCCAATCAATAAAAACTAATTAATTACCCATAACTCTTCACAGTCCTATAATATTGATGATCGTAAGAAATAATTCCAACAACCAATATGTATCTTTAACAAAATAAATCATACAACAGTTAAATAATTATATTAAACTTACAATAACTCTATCATGGGAACTTAAAACAACGACGGTTCGAAAATATTAATAAAACTATATTTGAGTTTCTTGATATCAAAGTTTGATTTATTTTGATAAGAAGTTTGATTGATCCTACATTAATGACACAATATTCATGATTTATATTTAATGTATTTAGTTTATAATATCTTTTCATTATCTCATACATGTTGTTTCAATAACATTACATATTTGTTTCATATTTTTATATATTTTGTGCATTATTATAACATAATTAGAAGATAATAATTAATTAAGTAGTTTAATATCATCAAGATATAAATTCTAAAATATTTTAGATTTTCTATATGATTTAAAATAGACATGTTTAGTTATCAGTTGTATTCTTCTATATAAATAATATGAATTATTTAAATAATAGTATAATAAATCATGTTGAGAATTTGTATGATAATACAAATTACTGAATATTGTATCCAGTACTCGTGCGAACGGGTGAATATTGTTGTGTTGTACAGAGTGGTTCATTAGAAGCAAATTTGTATCAGGCAACTAATTTGTCAACTGAAAACAACGTATCAAACAGGTAACTGTATAAATTAAAGTATCTTAAATGATGAATTGCAGTTCTCTACTTCAAACAGAGTTATTCATCTCCATGACAGACAACATCAAGCAGTTGAAGAAGAAGACATGATGTGACGACTTATTTTACCACCAACTTTTAATATTATTCTGTAGCATTGAATACGAATGCGCGGCAACTTGTTTTTGTGAAAACCATCATCTAATGAATCATACTTTATAGGATGTGACAAGCAAGGTTTAGGAAAGTGATTAACTAGATGAAGAGATAATCACGTTCTAATCAATTATTGCTCCCTATTTGGTATAGAATTATTGTTCACGTAATAATATGGACTTGGCCAACCATCAAGGGCCATATACTCATTTAGCTTTAGGTAACCATTATTATCAAGTTTTAATTTCTATATATGACGAGCTTTTATCACTTACATTTCGGTTATTTCGGAACGAATTGAGAAATATGGACTAATTTGCATATCATGATATTTATTCAGCTCATATTATTAATATGTTCATAAGAGTTTTATCCATGACGCAAAGAAATGGTTGTTTTTCGAGGAGAAAAGGAAAAATAAAACTTCTCTGTTAGGTTAAACAACTACGGAGATACGAAAGTTCCAACTTTCCTTCGTTGAAACTTTTGCTGATAGCGATATTGTACTAACAATGTGGACTTTGTTCGATGCCTACCTTAATTTAGCTTGTTTTTTCAAGATGTCGTTATACCAAAAGAATTTTGCTTCTAATGAAAACGACAAACAAGATCTTGATTCCGTCCCATAGCGATTCTCATCCTAATCTTTGATGGAAGTGATCAATCAATATGGTAATGATCTAATTAACAAAGATATTTTCTTAAGACGTCTATGGTGTGATATATTACACCTCTTCCCTACCAATACCAAAATAGTTCTACAAACGAATCACCGAATCTATCATTATTATCCATATGTCATATGTCACGTAATGATAACATCTAACTCGACTCGACGTAATTGTTACAGTTCAGATAGAAAAAGGACTCGCAGTTTAAAATAGGGAATCTGAATGGAATTCAATATACCATGGACCACCAATCGGTGACTAGCTAGGTAATGGTATTGGGACCGATATTGTTGCAGTGAACTGGGAGGCAATTGCTGAAAGGTACATATAATAAAATATTTGATTGATCTTGGTTAATAATTGATAAGTTGGTAGAGTGCATGTGAGCCTTTCACCACCAATTATCACACAGCGTCGCCCTTCCTCCTCTTCACTATTCACCAATCGGACTTTTGAAAGTTGAGAAAAAAATGGGACAGAATATCCATATTCTTTCTTTCTCCCACTCTCTCTCAATAATCAAATCTTTAATTATTTTTCATTTTTTGTGTAACGTTTTTTATATTTTGAGGATTGATCCTTGTAGGGCACCAAATTAATTATGTTTGGTTCTGACTTGACTTCTGACATTTCGTGGTAGGAATGCCACTAAAATTTTGAGCAATTTCAATTTTCCAAGGAGCATCTTTTTTTTTTTTTTTGTATGAAAAGAGTATCCTAAGTTATGTTACAATGTGATTAACTTAACATGTAAAACTTGCATACATAAATATCGTAATTAAAACTGATTATTTGGAAACAGAACATTAATGAGAATAATAACCTGGTGCAATTGGCAAATAAAAATAACATAATAAACAAAATGGATTTCTATATAAAAATAAGAATAAAATTATGCATATAATATTGTTTACATTAACATAGAATTAAAATCAGTTGATTCAATACGATAATTTAAATGTGTATTTCTTAAAGGAAATTCCGAAAAATATTTCTTTGGTCAACCGAATAACCCGCAAATCTTGAGGATCATTTAAACAAACTTTTGCTGACGAGTTTATCACCACAAAGTAGTTCCGTATTCAACAGGTTTTGTCGAAGGAGTTAGTTGAGCGGCTTATTATGTGGGGTGGGGATGATCTCTTAATTTAAGTGTGTGTTCCTGTTCAAGTAAGGTCGTCTAATTTAAGCGTGTGTTGATTTCTATTATACACATTAATTTTTTCTTTGACTTGTGTGATTGAGAAGAGCGAGAAAAAGAAAATAAGGATAAAAAAATAGTGAGATGAGTAATGAATTGATGTAATACTCCTTCCATCCCAAAATCTTTAAAACATTCAAATAATAATATTTTTTCCACCTATTTTAATTCCTAACAACACAATATTTTTTAAAGATGAAAATGCTACAAACAATTTAGAACGGATCGATTAACTAGACAAAACGATACAAAATTTTTGGAACGATGAAAATAGAAAATGAAAAATATAGATTTTTTTATATATGAGATAATTCTCAGGTAGTATCACTTGTCAGATTTTATTCCAAGAAAATATCACTAAAGATTTTTAATTCTCATAAGATCCCAAATTACTCAATATACCTACACTTCCCACTCCATAATCTTCTTAAGACAATTCCCTCGATGGCGTCGACTAACATTCTCCATCGCGAATTTGTTAACTCAAGTCTTCGTCGTCAAAGAAATCCACAATCAATCCATGGGAAGTATTGATTTGATTCTTCCTATCATATCCCTTTGGCTTTCTATGACATTCACGATCAATCCATGAGGACTCAAGTCCTAAGCCCACGAACAGTCATGGCTGATGTGATGTGGAGTAAAACCCTCACTTGATGATTCCTCATATTATATCTCTTTGCCTTCGACTCAACTTATTGTATCAATATGCTCAAATACGAATCGCTACATCAATTTGAGAGCCTAATCGAAGGAAGGCACCTAATTGACCCATATCAGATCTGATTAAGTTGATTTCGAGATAAATGTTCATATTGTAGATGCGTACAATACTAAGTTTCTCACAGATCTTCCTGTCGCACTAGTAGTAATTGTTATTGTATTGACTACATAATAATGTTCATGGTCCTACTGCCAAACAATAACGCATAAGGATGTACACATAAATAAAACATCCATTTTATCTTTTAAAAAAAACTTTTAAAATTTTGAAAAAAAATTAAAACCTAGAAAATTAATGTCTAATAAAAAATTATCATCTAATATGCTTGTGAAAAAACAGTAGTACGTCTAGTGAAAATATATCATCTAGTATGTATGTGCAAAAAAGTAATATGTCTAATGAAAAAACATATCATTTAGTATGCATGTGTAAAATAGTAGTATGTCTATACGAAATATAATATGTCAATTCGATTTTTCAAGTAAAAAATGATCAATCATGGGTGAATTTAATATAGGGAGACGTATTAGTTCAAACATGCTACTTCAAACATATTTGTAACTCCCCACCTTGGGGTGGTATGCGTCACCGTCACGACCCAATTTCAAGCTCGAGATTGAATCGACTCTTACAATATGATAAATAATATTATAAAAGAGTAGTAAAAATATCAATTTTTATTACATAACATTTTAAAAATACAAAAAATTTGAGTTTATTTATATGATAAATCATAAAAGATATGATATTAGATTCACTCGCTACTAGTGGTTTTCCTCATTCCTATGATTATCTGAAATTATTAGAAACATGAATAAAATGAAAAAAGATCTCAATAACTATAGTATGACACGTAAAAAAGATAAATTTACATCGAAGAAATTTCAGGTACGATAGAGTCGTTACTTAAACAGTGTAGCGGAAGCATGTAAAATGACATTCTTAGAACATTTTCTTGCCCGTTTCCATAACGAACTCAAAGAGACTTGATATTTAAAACATAAAGTAAACATGTGTGCGAGTTCTTGGAAATTGTTATGCTTTGTTAAGCATTATCTTGGTTCGGTGCACCTAGGGTCATCATAGACCTACCGGCATACGTCAATGATAACTTGGTCTGGATTTTACTCTTTTGACTTACTTAAATCGCAAAATAACTTATTAAAAGCTCTTGTTTAAACTTGACTTGATAATCATATATGTTGATGCTTAAAAACATCTCATAATGAAACACAAAGCATGGCTTTTGCAGGCATAAAGACGTAATTTTCATGAATCGTTTAGGGTTGGTTGAATTATTTATGCCACGTTAAAAGCTAACCATGAATTTTGAACCATTTCTTAAAACAACCACCCATATAGTTACAAAATCATAAACGTAGTTAAAATCATGAACTTTGAACCATTTCTTAAAATAATCACCCATATAGTTATCTTAATTACGCTTGCGTTGTTTTTGTCCTAAGAGATTATGTCTCCTTAACTTCGCTTGTCACCGACCATGTCGTTCTTGCTTAGCCCACGCCTCGTCCTTCTTGCTTTCTCTTCCTTAGAAGTACTTTAGGTGTTTGTTACTTCTCTTTCTTAACCATACTTGCCCTATTTATAGAGATTTTGATGACTGCCTAGTCACAGGAATCGACGACGAGGGGACGATACATGTGCTTGAGGTGTCATGCTCTCGTTCACGGCTTGACATACAATGGTCTTGTCATAGGCGTCGATAATAAGAGGACGACACGTATGGATAAAGTTTTTTTCCTTAGCTTAGTCATCTTTGGTCATATGCCACTTGATATCGACATGTTAGCTTACCTTGATTTTTGACACACGGTATTTTTATGACCATTTTGACTTGCATATGCTATTAACATAAAGTATCTTGGTTATATGAATGCTTGTTTTTATTTAAACGACTATGGATGGAAAATACTTATACAACACTTGGTTGCTACATCCTTCCCCCCTTAAAAGAAGTTTTGTCCTCAAAAAGCATTGTTGCCTTGAAAAAGTGTTGGATACCGAGCTTTTATCTCATGCTCTAGTTCCCATGTCGCCTCTATTGGATGATGGTTACACCACCAAACCTTCACCATGGGAATAACCTTGCTTCGGAGTTTCCTTTCCATATGCTCCAAAATTTCCACTGGTCGTTCCTTGTAGGTCAAATCTTCCCATAGGTGGATAGGTTCATGCTTGAGGATGTGCATAGGATCGGACATATATGTTCTGAGCATTGATACATTATCTTGGATAAACTTGGGGGTAGCGCCAATCAGTATGCCACGTTTCCTATGCGCTTCATGATTTGGTCTGGACATATATACCTTGGTCGTAGCTTGTCCTTCTTATCAAATATGAGGACTCCCTTAGCTGGAGAAACCTTTAAAAACACATACTTGCCTACCATGAACTCTAGCGGTCTTCGTCGATTATTGGCATATATTACTTGGTGATCTTGTGCCTTCTGCATCTGAGATCGTATCAAACATACCTTTTCTGTTGTTTCTTGAATCAACTCTTATCCTATCATCGTTTTTTCCTCAAGATCAGTCCAACACACTAGCGATCTACACTTATGGTCATACAATGCCTCATAAGGTGTCATTCCAATGCCAGCTTGATAGCTATTATTGTATGAGAACTCAACTAGTGAAAGATGCTGCTCCTATGATCCCTAAAATTCCATTACATATGCTCTAAGCATGTCTTCAAGAGTATGTATTGTGTGCTCCGTTTGACCATCGGTTACTGGATGGAAGACAGTACTAAAGTTTAGCTTTGTTCCTATTGCCTCATGTAATCACTTCCAAAAGTTTCTTGAAAATAAGAGTCACGATCTGACACAATGAAAGTAGGAATTCCATGAAGTCGAACAATCTCTGTAAAAACTCCATGTGTTTTTTATAGTAAGGCAGTGAGCCGACTTGGTAAGTCGATCCACTATTACCCATATAGCATTCATTCCCGAGGGGTTGTAGGCAAACCTATCATGAAATCCATGGCTATATAGTCCCATTTTCATATCAGAATTTCCAAGGGTTATAACAAGCCTCCTGGTCGTTGATGCTCTGCTTTGATTTGTTGACATGTTAAGCATCGTGACACAAACTCGACTATCTCCCTCTTCATGTTACTCTGCCAAAAATTCTTCCTCAGGTCTTTTTACATCTTGTTACCGTCAGGATAAACGGAGTAAGGTGCTTGATGAGCTTCCTCCATAATTCTTTTCCTCATATCGTCCTTTACAGGCACACAAATTCTTTGTTGAAACCATAACATACCATCTTCTTGTTCTTGAAAACCACTAACTTTACCTTTACCTACCCTTTGCAAAATCAACTTAATCTGGGGTCATCTTTATAAGCATCCTTGATCTCGTCCATGAGCTGGGGTCTGACTTCCATGGCCATAAAACTTCCTCGATCCCTTGTACTGACCATAGTGATTTCTAGTCTCTTTAGATCCTCTATCACCTTTTGTTGCATAATATTAAAGACTCTACCCTTCCGGCTTAATACGTCGGCAACGACGTTGGCTTTACTCGGATGATACTTTATATTGATGTTGTAAGGTCCAAGATATAACCTAGAGGGGGGGTGAATAGGTTAATTCAACTTTTAACAATTTTATGCAGTGGATTATGAGTTTGAAGACCACTGTTCTATGCAGACTACTTTGGTAATCTGTAGCTAACAGTTTAAGGTATAATGTAGAGATTCCAATTTTTGGAATTTGTCTTTGTTTGGCTGTGAAGGTTGATTTTTAACAATTCTAAATATCACACAATGAAAGCAAGTAAAGGGACACAGTATTTATACTAGTTCAGACACTTGTTATTAATTGATAAACAAGAGCTTAGTTGAGTCTTTCCTTGGTGACCAGTGTAGTCAAGTCAAGAGATGAGTATCACTATCTTCTTGTTTGTAGCTTACAAGACAACTTCTTTTTACAAGCTTAATAACTTGCAGAAAAGATAAAGACCCACGATCTTCACACAGATTCAGCAATCTAAACTCTGTTGTAGAGAGTGTTCTTCTTGCAGACTAGTGAACCCTTCTTTACTGTATTTCACGACTCAGCTCTCTTGAGTAATCTTTGAACGTTGATTGCTTTGCACACTTGTCTTTCAATCCTTATTCAAAAATATTTTTCAAAGAGTTTCGCCGGTTTCCTTTTTATAGGCTGAGGAAATGAACCTAGCAGTATTTCACTATTTCTCATATGGCACTTGCCCACTCGTGTCCCCCATCATCTTGTTTCTGATACAGGCAGTCCACTATCTCTAGAATTTATGCCGTTTCTATTTTAACTCAAATCTTCTTTTGACTCGCTCTAGGCCTTTGACCCCACCATCAGCAACCACCTCTACTGCACCTAATCTGCTGCACCTTAGTTTGCATGCTGTATTGTGAGACCTCGTCTGCACCATTCCCTACTGTAACCTCGTCTGTACACAGATCTGTTACACATTGATGCATTTCTGTGTTGGTCCTCGTCTGCAAGCTCGGCTCCTAGATCCTGAAAACTTTGACGTTATTTTGTTGCTCAATAATGTCTTATTTGTTTATCTAAAGCCCTTTGTAGTAGTCTGCATCTGGTGGCTCATCTGATCTTCATCATATGCAGCCGTCTGCTCTCCAGCATCCAACCTACACTACAACTACCTACTTAACTTCTAGCCTAAACATACCAACTATATTATGACTAATATATCTCAGTTTTGTTACATTAATTTCTATACAATTGGAGGGATTGCACATTCCTATCAGATGTCATAATCTTTTAAGAATTCAAGCCACCGTCTCTGTCTCATGTTTAGCTCCTTCTGAGTGAAGATGTACTTGAGACTCTTGTGATCAGTGTATACATTGCAAGAAGTCCCATACAGATAATGTCTCCAAATCTTGAGCTCAAAGACCACCACTGCGAGCTCAAGATCATGAGTTGGATAGTTCTGTTTGTAGGGTTTGGGTTGTCGAGACCCATATGCTATCATTCTTCCATGTTGCGTTAGAACACATCCCAAATCATGCTTTGACGCATCACTATAGACTTTGAACCCTTCTTGGTTGGATGGTAACACTAGAATTGAAGCGGTAGTAAGACATTCCTTGAGTTTCTGAAACGCCCGCTCGTATCGGTCATCCTATTCATACTTAGTAGCCTTTCGTATTAGGTTCGTAAGGGAAAGTGCAATTTTGGAAATCCCTCTACAAACCTATGGTAGAAATCGACAAGTCCAAGAAAACTATGAATTTCAGTTACTGTCCTAGGTCTTGGCCATTTATTAATCGCTTCAACCTTCTGAGGATCAACTTGAATACCTCTTTCTGAGACTATGTACCCCAAGAACATGATCGTGTCCAATCAAAATTCGTACTTCTTCAGCTTCCCATATAACTTGTTCTCCCTTAGCGTTCCCAGAACTATTCTCAAGTGTCTTTCACATTCCTCAAAGGATTTAGAATAGATTAATATCATCGATAAAGACGATGAAAAAGTGATCAAGATAGGATTTGAACACCCTATTCATAAGTTTCATAAAGACAGCAGGTGCATTCGTAAGCCTAAAGGGCATTACTATAAACTCGTAATGTCCATATCGAGTTCTAAAGGCAGTCTTTGGGATATCGTCGGATTTGATTCTCAGTTTATGATATCCAGAATGAGGATCGACCTTAGAGAATACACTGGCTCCTTGCAACTAATCAGACAAGTCATCAATCCTTGGCAAAGGATACTTGTTCTTGATGGTAACCTTATTGAGTTCTCGATAATCGATGCACAACCTCATTGTTCCATAATTCTTATTTACAAACAATACTGGAGCTCCCCATGGAGAAACACTCGGTCAGATATAATCTTTCTGTAATAACTCCTCCAGTTGTGTCTTGAGTTCTCTGAGTTCTAAAGGTGCCATTCGATAAGGTGCTCTTGATATCGGAGCTGTGTCAGGAACTAGTTCAATGGAGAAATCTGTCTTTCTTTGAGGTGGTAGACCTGGAAGCGCTTTTTGACATACATCGGGGTATTCTCTAATTACTGGAATACTTTTAAGATCATGTCCCATTGTTTTCGTATCAACTACCCCTTATATGAACCCTGTGGCTCCCTTTCTAAGTAGCTTTCTTGCCTTCATAAATGATATTAGTTGTTGTCCCTTACTTGATTTGGTTTCTTAATAGATAACATTTATGCCATCTTGCCTTCTCAAGACTACTTGTTTGTTCTTACAGTCAATTCATTGGTTCATACTTCTTTAACCAATCCATACCCAGAATTATATCGAGTTCCCCCATCTTTAACCCTATTAGGTTAGCATGAAAAGCTCTATCTCCTATGAATATAGGAATTATTTTGTATAGTGTCTTACATTCAATTATATCCCCAGTAGGCATTTCTATTGCTAAGCCGGGGTTAACATGTTGAGGGGTCATATTCGTGCGTCTGACCATACTTTCAGAGATAAAGGAATGAGTCACACCGGAATCAAATAGGACATGAATAGTATGAAAGTCAGCAAGAATGGTACAAGTAACGACTGTATCTTATCTATCTGCCTCCTGCTGGCTCATCATGTAGACTCATCCTTCTGTCGCACCTCGTCCTTGAGGATTGCTTGCCATGCTGGTATTGGCTTGGCTTCTATTATAAGAAACTGAGTTTGTTCGGGTTTTCCTGGGATAGTTTGTCACTCTATGCTCAATGCTTCCACACCAGAGGCATCGGTTGGTACCCATCCTACAGTCTTGTGTGGCGTATATGGACCTCCTTGAGATCGGCTTCTTCTGTCATAGGATTGGTTGCTGGAAGATTCTCCTCTGAATTATCTCCTCTGTGTCCCTTCAGTTGATTGGTTAGAGGAATACTCTTGCCTCTTTCTAGAATTTGTAAGAGCTTTCTCCTTTTATTTGGTAATGCGCTCCATATTTACTACCTTCTCATATATCACCCAATATGAGTGGCAAGTATGTAAAGATAGCGGCTCCCGATACCTCCAATTCAACCCTTGCTCAAATCGGTTCATACGCTGCCTCTATTCATTCACTGAGTAGGGTAGAAACCTTGCTAGCTCCATAAATTTCATAAAGGTTCCAATTTTATTTTATAATAATAAAGTATTACACACATATAATATTACACATATAACCACTTTTACATTTCATTGCTTTCTTTAGTTTTTTCTCTAGTCTCAATAATAGGGTTTGCATAAACATATTTCATAACTTCCTTATCTGCAAAATGGTTTAAGCCACTAGCCTCATTGGAAGGTCCATTTCATATTTTTCTTACGACATTTGATTCTTTTTCTATTCTTTTTGCACGAGCCTTATAGTCATATACTTCCTCAGTCACATCCTCGAATGTTAACTTTCATTCGTTTTCCTTGCCGCTTCTTTTATACTTTGGATTGGATCTTTCATGCATGAGAATGTTGGCATATTTTCGCCTTATTGGAATCCATCCAATGATTCTTGGAAGTGTGTCTAGAAGACAATGTATCTTGTGTGGTTCTTCCTGAAAGTTATTTAATCCTCGACAGTTGTGGTTATAGATTGCTTCACTTACTTGTCGGATATGGTTTGTCATATCATCCTCTGATTCCATTTGTAGGGTGTATGGATATACTAACCGTTTAGTCCATCTGTGACGCAATCGACGCACAAAATTTATCCTCATGCTATACATCAAAGATAAGTCTTATGCTTAGTGTCTAGAAACCAATGGATACAATGCTACAATAAACATTACACTACTACTATTCGCCAATGAGATCAATGATTTACTCGATTTATTTCCTTTTGCGAAACCTCTCAACAAGTCCAATTAATTAAGTCAATTGAAGGTGGAATGCGAGACAACGACGACGATTCATACGAGGATCTGATGATTGAGAGGAGTTGCAAAGAAGGAGAGAGGTTGTGTTTGTGATGAGTGAATATCCTTCTCAATAGCATTGTCGATACGTGCCGGAGAATTATTAGAGTTCAATAATAGTGGTGATGATGATGATGATGATCGACGACGACGATGATCGAGTTTGATGATGTGATCGAATTTGATGATTATCGAAGATGTTGATGATGATGACAAAAGGATGATCATCGAAGACGAAGTAGGGGGATGAAGATGATAGACATTGAACAGAAAAAAAAAAAGAAAAAGAAAAGATTGTGACATGAGAATAAGGGCAAAAAAGGAAAGATTTGATGTTTTTTTTTAATAAGAATGATATCTTGTGGGAAATACGTTTTCTTGGTGATACATTCTTGAAAATAAGTTTTCAAATTGATATCCCAAGAGAATTTTCACTTTTTATAGATAATATTTCAAATATAATATTTCATCCATTCCAAAATAAATACTACAAATTGATCGATAAGAGATTTTATGTGTGTGTTGATTTTTTTTAGAATTTAGTGAAGAAAGAATATTTTTTGATGATAATGAGATTTACTGTATCAGTTGTGAGAGAATATCGAGTATAATGTAGATGAGTTTAATTGATTATATTTTTTTAGGTAAAAATTTTTCAAATATGATATGTTATAATTATTGTGGAACATTAAAAAAATAATTATATTTATTCTGGCATAGAGGGAGTAATATTGAAGTTCTTCGTCCCATTCAAATTACAATTTTTTTTTTGATTTCAAATTATAATATTTTCATATTTAATAACTTTTTTTTATATAAAAATATCATTATTTTATATCACATCAACTCATCCATCATCATTTTTTTTCTTCTTTTCCTCATTCTTTTGGATATATTTATCATTCTTTATAAATTATATATATATATATATATATAAATTATCATATCGGATCAAAATAATACAATTTGAATAAAATGAAAGAAATAATTCATTCGGGGTCTTTTAACTTAATTTAATCAAGAAAAATGGTTAATGGTTCAATAAGCATCCAATTAACTGTTGCAGTTTATTCTTCATAATAAATATATTTTTTAAAATAAAATATTTTTAATATTTTAAATAATTAATTAATGATTAAAATAATCCAACACTATATTATTGTTATAATAACAATATTAATTCGATTTAATAAATATTATAATTTTTCAGAGAGGGGGAATAAACAATAAACATGTTGCTGCAAAGGGCATCTCCTCACTTGGCTTATCATGTGAAGCCGTGAGGGTGGGACAAATCAAGGCAGTGTGGAGTGGCCCACGGCAGGTAGGGACCCACGGCCGCATCATCAGCAACGCCTCCACACTTCCAATACTTCCATCACTATCCAGTTTCCACCCCCACGAGTCAAGCCTATTTTTAGGTTAACTCACATCTTCACATGATATTTCTTCCAACCCTGGTAAACTGACATGATCAACATCTCATACAATCCTTCCGTTTAATATTAATTAAAATATTTTTATTTAATAAAAAAATTTATATATTAAATTTATATGAATTTTATATCAAGATTATATTTTTTTATGATAATATAGTTTATTATATCATTTAAAAAAATCAATAGATATATTATAACAAATGAGATTGATTTGATTTTTTATGTTAAAATATTATCCAAAATGAAAAAAATATTTAATTTATTTTGGGATTACTCAATAAAAAAAATCGATTAATACATGATGAAGGGAGTATATTGAGATGAAGTTTGAATCGAGTTAGATATTGTCTTTTACTCCCTTTGTCTCATAAAGTTTTTTATCATTTTATCGTTTTTGATCGTCTCAAAATTTTTGCATATCTGGTTTGGAATTAAAGAAAATGAAAGCAGAAATTTTATATGGTTAAGAATTAATTTTTTTTTTAAAAAGATACACTTAAATTTAAATATTAAAAAATAAGTATTATAAAATATATGAGATAAAAGAAATACTTATTTATTGAATAATCATTAATAATGATAGTGTCATGGTTTATTTAGGACGGGAGGATTATTGTCAAGTAATTCAAAAACACCATTGACGAAGCAAAACATCTGATTCTTATATGCATTAGACACGACCAGTACATAAATAATACTCACCCATCCCATAATATTTATAACAATTTGATCCGATATGAAAATTTATATGTATGTTAAATTTTTATGAAATTTGATAAAACAAGAATATTTTTTAGGGATAGTGAAATTGTTGTGAAAAGAGATAACGAATATATTATCATAAAATATGATTGATGTTATTTTTAAATTAAATATTGACTAAAAAAAGAAAAAGTTATAAATAAATTAGAACAGTTCAAAAAAATTATATATATTATAAAATAAAGAGAATAGATCGTGTTAAAAAGAACTCAAAAGTCTATGGGCCTAAAACAAATGTTTAAGTGTTTGAATTGAATTATTGCATTGCATTTAATCCTTATCCATCTTAATTTAGTTTCAATCTTTATTTTAACACTCAACACATATTAAATTGCTTAACCCAGATAACATCCATTGTCTTTGTTAAATTATAATCAATTAGTTTGATACGATAATTTATGCGTGTAAAATTTATAAAAAGTGATCAATTTATTTTTATGAGTGTGAGAGAGAAAGAAATATAAAAAAAGATAATGTTGAGATCAATTGATGTGATATAAAATAAAAATATTTTTATATGAAAAAAAGTATCAAAGTTGAAAATATTCACTTCGTTACACCAAAAATGTAATAAATTTATTATGAAAATGATTGTATAAATTAGATATTTCTTATCAAAATTACGGAAAGATTAGATCTTATTTAATATAAAAATAAGATTTATATTTAAACATATAAAATAATATAAAATAAATATATATTATATTTTTTCTAAAATGAAGAAAATATTACAATATGAAAAAAAAAAAATTATTATAATCTGAATAGATCCCGATCATTAAACCAAACTCACAATGATAACTTATGTTGTTGTCTTTATATTTCTAATCAAAACATCTCGTCGCACGAAGAACGTCACATATCACCCCCACCCAGACTCACACTCACCCCCCTTGGTTCTCTCTCTCGCTATAAGTACCCACACACACCTACTCTCTCTCCTCCATTTTCGCCGGTATCAGTTTCTTCTCTCAACTCTCCTAATCGCCCCAAATCCACCCTCCTCGCCGCTCGCTCTCCACACTCCTCTCTCGATCCCTCATCAGATCTTCTCATCACTGTCTCGATTCTCTATTCTCATTTCTCAGATTCTCCGATCCTCTGATTAGCGTCATCACAACGCACGAATCGGATCGGAACAATCAATTGTTTCTTTGTTGTCGTTGTTTTCGTAGTGGAATCAAATTCGATTCCTGATCGGCCGCGATGTCGGCGGCGGCGACGTGTGGAGGCGGCAAGCTGGTGCCAGGAAATGAGGCGTTTTCGGCGACAAGGTTTCGGGTGGGGATCGGGGGCGTTGACCAGTTGAGTCGACAGCCTCGGGTGGTGCAGCTGTGTCGGTACGGGAGGAGATCGCCGAGGAGTTATGCGGTGAGGCGGTCGAGTCTCGTCGAGGTTGTTGAGGATCATCGATTAAACACTTTGTGGGGAGATTTGGAAGGGAGGACGATGAGGAGGAGGGTGAGGAATGACGGTGTTTTGGTGAGGTCGGCATTGTCGCTGGTGCCGGAGAAGCCGATGGGGTTGTACAATCCGAAGTTTGATAAGGACTCGTGCGGCGTCGGATTCGTCGCGGAGTTGTCCGGCGAGAGCAGACGCCAAACGGTATAGTATGAGAATTTGTTTGAGATCGGATAATTGATTATTTTTCATCTGATGGACTTGTTAGTTTTTTTTTTTTTCAACTAGAACTTAAAAGAATTAAATTTATACTAGGAGTACATTCTATTCTTTATATGGTGATTAAAATAATAATTTCGAGAAAGGATTGTACGTTGGTTGCATGATACTGTGATTATTTTTTGGGGATAAAAGGTGTCTGATGCGTTGGAGATGTTGGTGAGGATGACACACAGAGGAGCTTGTGGATGCGAAGTGAATACTGGAGATGGAGCTGGTATTCTTGTTGCACTTCCTCATGATTTCTTCAAAGAGGTCAGTCTGTTGGAAAAGATTCAGGGACTTCGATTTGTTTTTTCATATTTTATATAATGTTGAAATGTGAATTTGTTATCTTGTGACTGACTTTAGTCTAGTTATATTTTATTTGTATATTCAATTGTAAAAGTTATAGGAAGATACTTGTGAACTTTTGATTTCCACTATTTTAATGTAAGAAGTTTCTTGGTGTGGTACCCTCAAACTGGAACCTTTAGTATGATGTTTACAATCAGGCCAACTATATTCATCGGGGGAGCGGATCGTCTGCTGTTGGCACATGTGCAGTTGTGGTGTAGTTGTGGTTTTCCACCCTTGGAATAGGGTCATTCTTATAAATAATTTTTTCCCCTTCTTAATCCAATGGCTAAAAAAATCAACGGCACCAAAACAGCAGACGATCCCTTCCCAATGTTTGCTGTGTTTTGCTGTGTTTCTTTTGTTTACTGAGTAGTTTTGGCATACTAAAGTTTTGATGATGAATGTTCACTCCATTTGTTTTTGTCCGATAGCTAACTAAGGATGTTGGATTTGAGTTACCACCCCCGGGAGAATATGCGGTTGGGATGTTCTTCTTGCCTACGTCCGAGAGCCGAAGGCTGGAGAGCAAAATTGCATTCACAAAGGTAGTATAAGGCTGAAAATATCACTTGTGTCTGTCTCTGTTGATTAGTTTAATTTGTTTGTTGTCAGGATAAGTATGTGTTATGATCTGGAAATAACAAGAATTATTTCAATTTCTATGTCTCGGCTCGTCATCTTGTTGTCCTTCCAATGCTGTATGTGATGCTTGATATGCGAGTAAACTATGTTAGATTTATATGTAGCTATATTTTCAGAGGCATTCCTTACTTGAATGCTGAGTTCTTTTCTCGCTGGGGTTATAAAGCTGAGGTTCCTGCCTGCTTTATGTTCTTGCAGGTTGCTGAATCGCTTGGTCATACAGTCCTCGGATGGCGTTCTGTTCCAACAGACAACTCAGGATTGGGCAAGTCTGCTGTGCAGACAGAGCCGGTGGTGGAGCAAGTATTCCTTACTTCTTCCCCACGATCAAAACTTGATTTCGAGCAACAGGTGCATTTTCGCTGTGATTGATAATTCCTGTCTCATGAGTTTCCAGTATACCAACTTCTGCTGGGTGCAGCTTTTTCATGTCAAGTTTCCCCTTGTATTGTCTGAGTGAACAATTGGTCAATACTGATAGATTTATTTTTGGTTTCTTTCAGATGTACATTCTCAGGAGGTTAGCGATCGTAGAAATCAAAGCCGCATTGAACCTTCAACATAACGGGGCCAAGGACTTCTACATATGTTCGCTTTCCTCAAGGTAACTACACCACAGATGTGCAGATCGTTTATTACACCACAGATGTGCTGATCGTTTATTACACCACAGATGTGCATCTCTTTTTTATGTTAATACTACTGTTGCAAAATAACGCAATGGCCTTTATTTTTCCTTCCAGGACTGTTGTCTACAAAGGTCAGTTGACGACCGCCCAGCTGAAGGAATATTACTATTCAGACCTCGGCGACGAAAGGTTTACGAGCTACATGGCCCTGGTAAATTTGTCTTTCCTATACTCTTCTCTTCCTCTGACGGCTAAATGGGCTTTCAATATTAGCAGCTCGTGACTACTGGTAAATTGACAAGATGCAAGGTGGAAGGATGACTTCTGAGACAATGAACTACCAGTGATCTCTCTAGTTCTTCAACATCTTTGATTACTGTCTAGTGATATGAAATCAGGATCGGGTGTCTTAGATGCGATTTGTTTAAGCATTCAAGTCCTATGATCGGACTTCAAGCTTTCATGATGATTTAAGATTGAATCCAGTGTCAAGTTTTTTTCTTTTCCCTTCGCTTCTCCTTGTCGCAGGTACACTCTCGTTTCTCTACAAACACATTCCCAAGCTGGGATCGAGCCCAACCTATGTGCGTCATTGGCCACAATGGTGAAATCAATACTCTCCGAGGCAATGTCAACTGGTGAGCTGCCAGTTAATATCATGCTAGAAGAGTAGCTGGATTCCATGGAATCTGTTTGTAATCTATGATCAACAGTCTAAACCGTAGATGCGAGAAAGGAAGAGTTGAATCCTCCGGCCTCGTGATCTAGCGGTGAGTCATTTACTGAGTATTAGCCTGTCCCTGACTCAATCACTGATATTTTGGAGGCTGTGAAGTTTTTCCAGGATGCGTGCTCGTGAAGGCCTATTGAAGTGCGCTGAGGTTGGCCTGTCAAAAAATGAGATGAATAAGCTACTGCCTATTGTGGATCCCAGCTCATCTGATTCAGGTGAGAATGACATTGATTGTGAGCTGTAGGTAAATTGGAAACGCTTCATGATTACATGGAAGTTTTGTACTGTATGATCTATCATCTCTAGTCTGTATTATTGCATTCTAATCCATGGCTTCCTTCTCCAATTTTAGGAGCTTTTGACAGCGTTCTAGAGCTTTTGGTCTGCGCTGGTAGAAGTCTCCCGGAAGCTATCATGATGATGATTCCTGAAGCATGGCAAAATGACAAGAACATGGATCCGCAAAGGAAGGCTCTGTATGAGTATTTTTCATCCCTAGTGGAGCCCTGGGATGGACCAGCTCTTATAACATGTAATATGGCTACTGAAATAATTTCTTTTTTGTTTGTTCCGGTCTTACATACGCCAATTTGACGGGTATATTACTTTGTAGTTACTGATGGTCGATATCTTGGAGCCACATTGGATCGGAATGGGTTGCGCCCTGGCCGATTTTACATCACAAAAAGCGGACGAGTAATAATGGCAAGTGAGGTAGGGGTGGTAGATGTTCCACCTGAAGATGTATCTAGGAAGGGAAGACTCAACCCTGGAATGATGCTTCTGGTGGACTTTGAGAAGCATATTGTGGTGGATGATGAGGCGCTCAAGCAACAGTATTCTTTGGCAAGGCCATATGGAGAGTGGCTGAAGAGGCAGAAGATCGAGCTGAAGGATATTGTTCAATCTGTCAGTGAGATCGAGAGGACAGCACCACCTATGTCTGGGGTAGCTGCGGTAAGTTTGATGCTGCATTTCTTATGATGCATGCCCATCTTTTTCTCACAATCCCTTTCAATCTACGATTACCATCTCCTTTCAGGTGTCTGATCAGGACAAGGACATAGAGAACACCGGGATCCATGGTTTATCGGCTCCCTTGAAGGCTTTTGGGTGGGCAATCTTAATCTTGTTTCGAACTTATGAATAAACTGTAATGTTCTTTCTCACTCGCCGCATAGTTTACTATATCCGTCAGCCGCATAGTTTACTATATTATTGGTTCTGTTTTCATGGTGCAGTTACACTGTAGAAGCATTGGAGATGCTGTTGCTCCCCATGGCAAAAGATGGCACTGAGGCTCTTGGTTCCATGGGAAATGACACTCCCCTTGCTGTCATGTCGAACAGAGAGAAACTCAGTTTTGAGTATTTCAAACAGATGTTCGCTCAAGTAACAAACCCTCCTATTGATCCTATCCGAGAGAAGATAGTAACATCCATGGAATGCATGATTGGTCCTGAAGGTGACCTGACGGAAACTACGAGGAGCAATGCCATCGCCTTTATCTGAAAGGCCCTCTACTGACCATTGAGGAAATGGAAGCGATTAAAAAGATGAACCACAAGGGCTGGCGCAGCAAAGTGCTTGACATCACTTACCCTAAGACGCATGGTAGGCAGGGCTTAGAGGAGACTTTGGATAGGATCTGTACTGAAGCGCGCACTGCTATAAAGGATGGCTACACCATCTTGGTTCTTTCAGACAGAGGTATACTCGAACCATTTTTCTTATTCATGGTATGCTTCCTACATAAGTGATACTACTAGTTATATTGTTTGTTTTTATGAATTTTCTTCCTTGGAATATTTTTCTAGCTTTCTCACCCGAGCGTGTAGCCGTGAGCTCCCTCTTAGCTGTTGGTGCCGTGCATCAGCATCTGATCGAGAAGCTAGAGCGTACTCAAGTGGGGCTCGTAATTGAGTCTGCGGAGCCACGTGAGGTGCATCATTTTTGTACGTTAGTTGGCTTCGGAGTTGATGCAGTCTGCCCTTATTTGGCCGTAGAGGCTATTTGGAGGCTGCAAGTTGATGGAAAGATCCCACCTAATTCCAGTGGTGATTTCCACACAAAGGGCGAGTTAGTGCAGAAATACTTCAAAGCAATCAACTATGGAATGATGAAAGTTCTTGCAAAGATGGGGATATCGACTTTGGCTTCTTATAAGGGTGCTCAGATATTTGAAGCCGTTGGTCTTTCATCTGAAGTTATCCAGAGGTGTTTTACAGGGACTCCAAGCAGAGTTGAGGGTGCGACATTTGAAATGCTTGCCTATGATTATCTGAAACTCCATCAGATGGCATTTCCATCCCGTGCCTTTGCTCCAGGAAGTGCAGAAGCTCTTGCCCTGCCTAATCCTGGCAACTACCACTGGAGGGCTGGTGGGGAACTGCATCTTAACGATCCACTGGCGATCGCTAAGTTGCAGGACGCTGCCCGATCTAATAGTGTGGAAGCTTATAAAGAATACTCTAAGCGCATTAATGAATTGAACAAAGCTTGTAACTTGAGAGGACTGCTTAAGTTCAAGGAGGCAGAGGCTAAAGTTCCCCTGGAAGGAGTGGAACCAGCTAGTGAGATTGTGAAACGTTTTTGCACAGGTGCCATGAGTTATGGATCAATATCGTTGGAGGCACATACCACCCTTGCTATTGCTATGAACAGAATCAGAGGGAAGTCAAACACAGGTGCGAGAATGTTGCATATGTCTATAATTTTTCAAGTGCCCTCTCAATATATCAAGTGCAGCACAAATTTGCTGATTTTGCTCCTTGCTGCCTGGGACTTGATGATTCAGCGCCATATACCATTTGGTTCACGTTCACCTTTTGATAGTTGATTAATAATTCTGAGTTGTGCTTCTTTTGTAGGAGAGGGAGGAGAGAACCCATCTCGCCTTGAGCCCCTTCCTAATGGCACAATGAATCCAAAAAGAAGTGCTATTAAGCAAGTAGCCAGCGGCAGATTCGGTGTTTCAAGTTACTACCTGACCAATGCTGATGAGTTACAGATAAAGATGGCACAGGTATATACTTGTTCTGTTTTTAGGAAGTTGAGCTATAGAGGAGTTTTTGAATGCTTAAATTACCTATAGTGGCCCTTGAAGGAACAAAGGTTTCTCTTGTTCATGAATGTACATTTATGCGCACAGATGAAGCCAAGTCAGCAAATCACCTGTTGGTGACTTTGCGTCTTTAGCTTGTATCTACCAATGGAACTTGGTGAGAATACAATATGCGATGATTTACGGTATTCATTGCAGATTGATTTTATACTAATGCTTTCCGACTTCTACACAAACAGGGTGCCAAGCCTGGTGAAGGAGGCGAGCTTCCTGGGCACAAGGTTATTGGAGATATCGCTGTAACAAGGAATTCAACTGCCAGGGTAGGATTGATTAGTCCACCGCCACATCATGACATCTACTCAATTGAGGATCTCGCACAGTTGATTCATGATCTTAAGGTAGTGTGTGACTTCCTTATCAATTACATGAATCATTTATCAAAGTCATGGTATCATCCTCAGCTTTGTTCTGAGTTTGATAAGAACTGCTTAATCTGATGCTGTAATGTAATCTCTCACTATCTCAGAATGCAAATCCTGCTGCCCGAGTTAGTGTCAAGCTCGTGTCCGAAGCAGGGGTTGGAGTAATCACATCAGGGGTCGTAAAGGGACATGCTGACCATGTACTGATATCTGGTCATGATGGAGGAACAGGAGCTTCTCGGTGGACTGGAATAAAGAATGCAGGGCTCCCATGGGAACTTGGTTTGGCTGAAACACATCAAACTTTGGTTGCCAATGACCTTCGTGGGTGAGCTGTTGTTCAAACAGATGGCCAACTTAAAACAGGTAGAGATGTAGCTATTGCTGCACTTCTAGGAGCTGAAGAGTTTGGGTTCAGCACTGCTCCTTTGATCACACTTGGATGCATTATGATGCGGAAGTGTCATAAAAATACATGTCCTGTCGGCATCGCTACTCAGGATCCAGTGCTTCGAGAAAAGTTTGCAGGGGAACCTGAACATGTAATCAACTTCTTTTTTATGTTAGCAGAGGAGGTGAGGGAGATCATGTCACAGCTTGGGTTTCGGACAGTGAATGAAATGGTAGGCCGTTCTGATATGCTTGAAGTTGATCAAGAAGTGGTGAAGTCCAACGAGAAGTTGCAGAACATTGATCTTTCTCTGTTGCTTCGACCTGCAAAGGATATTCGGCCAGATGCTGCTCAGTATTGTGTCCAAAAGCAAGATCACGGTTTGGACATGGCTTTGGATCAGAAACTTATTTCTCTCTCTGCTGCTGCTTTAGAGAAAAGTCTTCCTGTATATATAGAAACTCCAATCCGCAACGTGAACCGTGCAGTTGGTACCATGCTTAGCCATGAAGTGACCAAGCGCTATCGACAGGCTGGTTTACCTGCTGATACAATCCACATCAAATTTAATGGAAGCGCAGGCCAGAGCTTTGGAGCCTTTCTCTGCCCTGGAATCACTCTGGAGCTTGAAGGGGACAGCAATGATTATGTCGGAAAGGGATTATCCGGTGGCAAGATCATTGTTTATCCCCCAAGAGGTAGCACTTTTGATCCCAAGGAAAACATTGTTATTGGGAATGTAACTCTTTATGGAGCAATAAGTGGGGAGGCATACTTCAACGGGATGGCAGCAGAAAGATTTTGCGTCCGGAATTCAGGGGCTAAGGCCGTGGTTGAAGGCATCGGTGATCATGGTTGCGAGTACATGACTGGAGGAATAGTTGTTGTACTGGGAAAGACGGGGAGAAATTTTGCTGCAGGTATGAGTGGTGGTATAGCTTACGTTCTTGATGTAGATGGAAAGTTCCATACCAGATGCAACCCTGAGTTAGTCGACCTTGATAAAGTCGAGGAAGAAGACGAAATTTTGACCCTCAGGATGATGATACAACAACATCAACGCCACACGAGCAGTCAGCTTGCAAATAAAGTTCTTGAACAATTTGATACTCTTTTGCCAAAGTTCATCAAGGTCTTCCCAAGGGATTACAAACGGGTCCTTGCTAGCAAAAAAGCAGAGGAATCTTCCAAGGAGGCTTCAGGCACCATAGCTGACGAACCCGGAGAACAAGATGAGGTTGAGGTGGTGGAGAAGGATGCTTTCCAGGATCTTAAGAAGTTAGCTGCCACATCTCTTAAGCAGATCAGCAATGAGGTACATTGGCAAGTGCCTGTTGTTTTTAATTCGTTTAGTATATATGTTTATCACTGTGATATGTTTACACCATTTATTGTTGCAATGGAATCATGTTGGAGTTGGGATCCATATTTTCATGACCTTGTCACCATTTCGCAATCATACCTTTATTTTATCTAAATTTCCATAAGGCTTTGCAGAAGGAGGCTGAACCAAAGCGACCATCTAGAGTTAGCGATGCTCAAAAGCACCGTGGTTTTGTTGCCTATGAGCGTGAAGGGGTTCAATACCGTGATCCTAACGTGAGGATGACGGATTGGGAGGAAGTCATGGAGGAATCAAAACCTGGCCCACTTCTGAAGACCCAGACGGCTCGTTGCATGGACTGCGGCACCCCCTTCTGCCACCAGGTGTGTATGAGATTATCTTCTATATATGTGCTTGTTTTTCCCATTGAAGGAAAATATCCCTTGGAATTCTGTACGAACCTTGCAGGCAAATTCCGGCTGTCCTCTTGGAAATAAGATCCCTGAATTCAACGAGTTGGTCTTCCAGAATAGGTGGCGTGAAGCCTTAGACCGGCTTTTAGAGACAAATAACTTCCCGGAATTCACTGGCCGGGTGTGTCCTGCCCCTTGCGAAGGTTCCTGTGTACTTGGAATCATTGAGAATCCTGTAGCCATAAAGAGTATCGAATGTGCCATCATTGACAAAGCCTTTGAAGAGGGATGGATGATACCGCGGCCTCCCCCTAGAAGAACAGGGTATGCACTTTCCTCAATTTGAGATCATGTGAAGTTACCGATGGCAGTGTCTTCACGTTTTGTGTATTATTTTCAGGAAAAAGGTTGCAGTTATCGGAAGCGGACCTGCTGGCTTAGCTGCAGCTGATCGGCTAAACAGAATGGGTCATTTTGTGACGGTATACGAGCGTGCTGACAGGATTGGAGGACTTATGATGTATGGAGTGCCCAACATGAAGGCCGACAAAATAGATGTAGTTCAGCGGCGTGTCAATCTGATGAGTAAGGAAGGTGTCAACTTTGTAGTCAGAGCAGAGGTTGGAAAAGATCCTTTGTACTCCCTCGACCGCCTTCGCGAGGAGAATGATGTTGTTGTGTTGGCTGTTGGAGCGACAAAGCCAAGGTAACTGGAATATAACCGGAACAACTTTTAGAAATTTTTGGAGATCAACTGGTTTTTTCGACTTTTTCGCTGCACGTTACAATCTAAATTTTATGTCTGCCGCAGGGACCTTCCTATCCAAGGACGCGAACTATCAGGGGTTCATTTTGCTATGGAGTTTCTTCATGCAAATACGAAAAGCTTACTTGATAGCAATCTCCAAGATGGTAACTACATTTCTGCAAAGGGCAAGAAAGTGGTGGTCATTGGAGGAGGTGACACTGGTACTGATTGCATAGGAACTTCCATTCGTCATGGATGCAGTAGCATTGTCAACTTGGAGCTCCTACCAGAGCCACCGAAGGCTAGGACACCAGGCAACCCTTGGCCTCAGGTAGAAATCCCGTCTTTCTCTCTCTCTCTCTCTCTCTCTCTCTCTGAAGTCAACGACTTTCCTTCCCTGCAGTGGCCTCGTATATTCCGAGTTGATTATGGACACCAGGAAGCTGCTGCAAAGTTTGGGAAAGATCCAAGGTCCTATGAGGTCCTGACGAAACGTTTTGTCGGAGATGAAAATGGAACTGTCAAAGGATTAGAAGTTGTGCGCGTCAAGTGGGAGAAGGATGCCAGTGGGAAGTTCCAGTTCAAGGAAATTGAAGGCTCGCAGGAGTTCATTGAGGCCGACTTGGTTCTTCTAGCCATGGGATTCCTAGGTCCCGAGCTGGTTAGTACTGCAATACTTCTATTTTTATTTTGATAGCAAGAAGCATTTCAAATTTGTTCACCCTGCTCAACTAGTAGTAGTTCTGAATTCCAAACTTTCTTTGCTTAAATGAGACACGTTGCTATCGGTTAAATGCAATACTCCCTGAATCTCATATTAATCGTAACGTTTTTTTATTTGATCAGTCTAAAAAAAATTATAACCCTTCCTCTTTTCGTAACCTTTTAAAACAAATCAATCTTATCTTTTACAGTATATCCATTATCTTCTCTCACAAGTAATACAGTAAAGGTCATTATCATAAAAAAAATGTTATTTCTTCATCAAAAGTCACATAAATTTTCATATCTGGTCAAAACGTTTCAATAAATATGGGACGAAAGAAGCATATTATTTGGTTAAACAAAAGCAATATAGTATTGTGTATATACCTGCTAAACAAGATTAGCTGAGAATGCCCATGTTTCATCCCTTATCACCAATATAACGTGAAGGCTTGAACCAGCTGACGACTGCCAAATCAGCAATTCTAAGCTTTCTATTAGATGGCACATGAATAGTCAATACTGTTCCTGTTTGTGCTGCAGAACATCGCGGAGAAGCTGGGTTTGGAGAAAGACAGCAGGTCAAACTTCAAAGCAGATTATGGCCGTTTTTCAACAAACATTGACGGTGTTTTTGCTGCCGGGGATTGTAGGCGTGGTCAGTCATTGGTTGTATGGGCCATCTCAGAGGGTCGACAAGCTGCAGCACAGGTCGATAATTTCCTCACAAAACAGGACAGCCATGCCAATGCTAGTCTTGCTGAAGAAAACGTTGTTAACGGAAGGCTACAAGACAGCGGCAGCCGAGTCACCATAAGGGCATAGGCAGCAGAATTTTCTTTATGGACATATCAATGCATGGTGAATAGGGAATTGATTACATTGCGATATGGGAACCTCATAGCATCAAATTTTGTGATATTTGTAGACCAGCATGCTCTTTATGGAAGAAGCGATCGGCTGCTAAATCCCAGAAGGCATGAAGAAATGCTATGCTGGCCTAAGGGTCTTCGTAGTTAGATACCTTCAAATTTGTCGGGTTATATGTTGTTTATCTGGTGGCTGATCCTTGCGTTAGAACTTCTGCACAGGTTTTTTTCAGTTGCGCGTGCTTCGATCTAATGTAAATGTGAGTGCTTGTATGGCAACAAGACGTTTTACCTGAAACAAGACGTGTACATTCATTGAAAAATGTTACTAGTTCATTATAATCTGAAAGTTTGCTCAACTTCTGAAGTGAGACTAGAAAGTCTTTCCTTCAAACTTTACTATTAAACTAATAAAAATCAATGAGACTAGATACTTTTTATCTCAATCGTTTGTTTGTACTATTCAAATTTTGTTTTTCATAATTGACTCAAATCTTCAACTAACTTCTTCCTCAGTTCATTTGATGTCATATTGCACTTGTGTTTCCTTTTAGAGCAAAATAGATTAAAAATCCCATTCGAAAATTTGTGCATTGTCTCTGTATTTATAGACAACCCTAAATTTCTACCCATTTGTTGAAGTCATTTTTTCTTGAAACGTCATTTTGTTGAAGTCAACCCGTAACCTCTGTTGTTGATGTAGAGAACTACGCTGACACAGTATAAAAAGCAACAGTCAACTTTGACTCCTTCTGAACCCACCCTTATGTAGAACTTAGTCTTATTGTTCATCAGCATTGTTGTAGTTATCCTTTTCTCACAGAAACAATTCAAGAACAACCTTTTTCTTTTTTATCTGGACCTTTCTGTTGAACTCATTTTTACTGTCTTTCAATCTTGCGCAGTAACCTTTTTCCACTAGAAGCAATTCAGAATAAACCATTCTTTACTGTAGAAATCCAAATACCCAAGTTTTATTGTCTCTTTACTTATTACCTCAACGCTATAAGCCTTACTACATTCATTTGAGCCTTACTACATATCTATGTGAACCACCCTTTCTTTATTCCTCTTTGAAACAACCTTACTCGCATCCTTTGTAGCCTCATTTTCTAAGAAGTCGAGTCTCACCCTTGGTACATATTAGGATATTCTAAGACTAGAGTTTATCTATCACTCAATTTCTATACATTATGATTTTGACTCAACAATCTCTCTCTAAATTGATGATAACAAACTCTATCTAAACAGTAAGAAGATAAACAACTTTTCTTATATGTTCATATAAAAATGGGCAAAGGGAATATGATGCTAGCATTATATATTAGTAGTGATTAATACATAGTGAAGATTGAATGATTAGGAAATTTAAAACAAAAACAATTAAAAAAATCTTCACCTTAGAAACACACAATTTGTATGTTCACAGCAATAAACTCCTTTTTTCCATTTATAATTATAATTCACTACAAAAAAAATAGTTATTTAGCGACAAAAAAATTCCGTCGTAAAAATCAAAAAAATCTATCGTTAAATTTGATTAGCGACAAAAAATGGATTGATTTTTTCGTCGCAAAGATATATTTTTTGTAATAACAGTTTTAGCGACGAAAATTCGTAATAAAAAACTAATTTTAAAAATTAATTCAATAAATATTAGCTACAAAAATCCGTCATTAACTTTTTTAAATGCTGATGTTTAATGTGATTTAGCAACGGAAATCCGTGACCAAATTTTTGTGAAAATTATACTAGACAATAATTTAGTGAGGGATATTTATTATTAATGTGATTTTAAAAATTTACTTACATTTTTAGCGACGGACTATTTTTGTTTTTTATTTAAATAAATTAAAATTTCGAAAACCAAATTAAATACTGCTGCCTTTTCCGGCCTTTAAACCATTCCAAATACAACGAAAATCTCAAATGCAAGACATATAAAATGAATACAACTTCCTAAAAGCCATCAATGGCTAACTAGCCTAACATCACGCTACTTTGGAGGGCAGGAGTCGTCGTTTGGAGGTGGTTTCAATGAAGGAAAAGCTCAACCAGCGTTGATCTGACATGTAAAAGGATGCTCGCCCATCTTCTTGAATAGGAAGGCCATCTGCAGCTCCAACCTCGCCTGACTCGCCGCCAGAAGATACCACCAGTTAGCCGCTCCAAGCTTCAGCCATCAGATACAGCCACCACGAGACCATACGCTGCAAATCCTACCACGGCCAGCAACCTGTGACGACCATCAGGGCGCCACCCTCCCCAGGCCACCAGAGGTTCGACCGTCGTCGGAGTCGTCCAGTTTCGGTTTCCCTCGTGGAATACACCTGATGTGAACCCCAAATTGTGGAAGAAGAGGAGGCGTGAAGAGGAAGAACAAGGCGTGGAGGCGTAGGGATAAGGCAATGTTTTTGTTTTTTTTTAAGAGATAAGGGAGAGTGAGTGGGAGTAAGCACACATGAAACGGTGAAGGAGAAAAAATGAGACGCGTGAAAGAAAAGATTCTTTTTCTTAAGAAAACAACAAAAAAGTTTTCTATTAAAAAACAAGAAAGCAGTGTGTTGTACGTACATATGAAAAGAGGAACGCTTGAGTGGATAAAAAGAAAAAAGAAAGTGTCAGGGGATTTTTTTTTTTTTTTTTGTACGCATATAAAAAAGAGTTTTTTTAAAAAAATCCCAACAATGTCAATTATTATCAAGCAGACGTCAAAGAAGAGCTACGGAGTCCCGTTTTATTTCTCGATGCTGAACACTTCCAACTACATAGTTGGGCAATAAAATTAAAAGCAATCCTAGATGTCCAGCAAATTTGGGAGACGGTCTAACCAGCGGAGGGAGAGAAGATTAATCCAAGAAAGGACAAGAAGGCGTGCACTTACTTCCTCCAATCTATCCCCAAAGATGTTCTCCTTCAGATTGCGAAGAAGAAGACGACGAAAAAAATTTGGAAAAGTTTGAAGACGAGGTATCTGGGTGCCGATCGTGTAATTAAGGTTCGGTTGTAGACAATAAAGCGTGAATTTGATGCTCTACAGATAACAGAACAAGAGTCGATTGACGAGTTTGCCGAAAAACTCAGTGGCATGTCCAGTAGATTTTTCAGTCTTGGTACAAATCTTGACGATGCCACACTAGTCAAGAAGCTACTCGATTGTGTGCCAGACATATACTTTACAGTCGTTTCGGGATCAAACATTTTTTTCGATCTTGAGACCATGCTGTTAGAGGAAGGCATAAGGAGATTAAAGACGTTCGAGGAGAGTGTTCGACTCTGTGAGAATACCGATAGTGGTGAGAGTAAACTCATCTTCACTCGTAACAAGCGAAAGGCACCCCAGAGGAGCAATCCTAGGAAAACTTCGACATCTAAACAGGGAAGCAGATCCAGCACCTCAGACCGAGGTGAAGGCAAGTGGCGTGAATAAGGCCACGGAAGGGGTGACCGAGATCAAAATTATGCAGCACTCCAGGAAGGTACGGGAGGCATCGGCAGTTGAGACAATAGCCGTAACAAAAATCACATTAAGTGTTTCAATTTCGGGAAGATATGATATTATGTTTCAGAGTGTCGTAGCAAGCGGTGGAACAACGAGAGACAGCTAACACGCACTGCTCCCAATGAGCCAGCATTGCTATTTTCTATGTCTCAGGAGAAAACACAGCAAGACATCATACAACCCAGAAAAGGAAAAGTGTTACGTGTGTTTCATCGTGACAAGGGGAAGACAACAGAGATGAATACCTGGTACTTAGACAACGGTACCAGTAATCATATGGTACGTCATCGAGAAATATTCCAAGAACTAGATGAGAAGATCACCGGGAAGGTGATGCTTGATGATGGCACGATCGTTCAAGTCATGGGCAAAAAAACGGTCGTGTTCCAATGCAAGAATGGAGACCAGTATACCCTTCATGAGGTATACTACATTCCGACGTTATCCACGAACATCATAAGCCTTAGACAAATGACAGAGAATGGGAGTGAGGTGAACATGGTGGAAGATGTCATGAAGGTGTATGACAACGGCAAATTATTGATGTCCATAAAGCGCACATCAAATCGTTTGTACAAGATTAGTTTGGAGATAGTTAAACCAGTCTCTCTCCTAGCCGGCTTTAAAGAACTGAAAGGTGTGGCAGTGTCTGCATCATCCATGACAGGGGCAGCAAAACCAGAATCAGTCGTTGGTGTAGGTCATTCGCCATCTACAGCAGGAGAGACAAGTCCATCTATCGACTTTGTGTATATCATTATAAGTTTTGGGTTCCCCCGACATCAACAGCGACGAAGTCCGACAATGATGATGACAAGATCTTCATAGACAGCGTAGAGGCAATGATAGCCGCCACATCGAATCGAGCACTATCCTCGATCCACAAGATAATGTAGATCTCGAACGCAAGAAGCATGCTGCCCTCGAAAGAAAAAAATGGGTGAAAGCTAAAGATGATATCTCTTGCAATAGGGATGAGGTTAGAAATCTCATTGGGAGCAAGGGATCTAGTGTGAAAGAAGAAGCAAATGGCATTCATGCCAGGATGGCAAAAAAGAATGAGACGTAGAAAGATCTGCTGGAAAAATTCATGAAGGTGGGAAAAAATGAGAATCTCAAATAACCAATTTTCAAACAAAAGTGAAGGGTTTGGAAGAGAAGTTTGTGAGAACACAGACGCAGAAAAGATTGTCATATTGTCATTATACGAGATCGAGTTTATGGCAACCACTACAGCAACATGCCAAACTTTTTGGTTAAGGAACATGCGATGTATATTTGTGATCTGGAGCCATGTCAAGATTAGGGGGAGCATGTATAATCCTGACTTTGAAGGGCAAAGAAGATCATGCAATGAAAGCAAAGGAAATCACGCATGAAGAAAAGTAAAGGTGATGAGACACTGTTCATTGGTTTGATAGGCGCCGAAAAGAAAGAAAAAATTGTCTAGGTTGTCCTGTTAGGCGTTCTACCACCTTCCACTTCCTATAAATAGTTGTTTATAGATGATTGTACACTAAGCTCAAGGATAAAGGTTGTAGATCAGGGATAGATAAATAAAAAGAAAAATTATGAGATTTCCCACCAAATTATTGGCTTCACACACCACCAGATACAAATCTAACCAACATGACTGCGGTGGTGTCTTGTTTGGTGTTGTAGCGGTTTGCCGTGAAGAGGGGAGGCTCTATCGGGGTCGCTATGTTGCTTCAAGGGGGAATGATGGCGAGCTGAGAAAGTTGACGATGTGGTGTTTGGGGTTATGGTGTGATGGAGACGTAGGTGGCAAGCTGGTTATGGTTTGGTTTCGGGTTGTTCTTTGTGAAGAAGGAATGAAGTGAGGAAGGTATGGTGTCGTGGTGGTGTTGTGACTAGGAGCTAATGATTATGGTGGCGGTATGCTGGCAGCGCGTTGGATATTGTTATGGTGGTGCGGCGTTGATGGTGGTCGCGTTGGTTTCTGGCGATGATTGCGTTTTCTGTTCTCATGGTGTAGGGTGTTGGTAAAAAGATGAAACTGTGAGGGTTTGGTGATGGTGAATGAAAAACAAGAGGAGATGTTTTGGCGATGGCGATGATAGCTTGAGAGTGTTTGGTTTTGGTTTTCAAGGAAGAAAAAGGAAAAGAGTAAAGATGAGAGCTTTCAGGTAAATGAAGAGGGAATTTTAAAGTGTTGAAGGGAAATGCAAAGTGTAGAAAAGAAGCAAAGTTATACAAAGATGAAATGGCGCAGAAGGGGAAAAGAAATCATCAGAGAGGAAAAATTGTTTCAGGGAAGGACGTAGGTGTCAATTTGGTCCGTCTTTAAATTTCTGTGAGATTGTTATTTATTTTAATTTTATAATATTGATCTTTCGATAATTAATCCAAAAAATATCAATATCGTATGTCATTTAATAATCTATATTTTCTGAGATTAAAATAGATAACCTTAACGTGTAACATCCTTAACGTTATAACGTGTGTTTTTATCATTTTTTATTTGTTTGTGTGTGTTGAAGAGATTTGAGTTCTTTTTATATTGTTTTTAACCTTTTCAAGTGTTTTGAAGTGTCTTAAATTCATTCCAAAGCTCTTTTCATAAATTCCTATATTTTCAAATTATTGTCCTTCAACCTTGTTGTAGTAAACCTCTTCAACAAGAATCAATTCAGGATAAACCATTTTCTTACTGCAAAAACCCAAATGCCCAAACATTAATGTCTCATTATTCATGCCCTCAATATTGTTAGCACTACTGCATTTCTCTGAATCAACTTTGCTGCATTCCTCATTGATCCAACCTTGTTGCATTCCTTTTGAATCAGTCTTAGTACGGATCCATTACAAACTCACTTTTCAAGAAAGTGAGTCTCAATCTTGATACATATCAGGACATTTTAAGACTAAGTTTGTTTATCACTTAAAATCTATATATCAACTTTGCTCTATATTCTTTCATGTTTTATGTTAAAATCAACTGTCTTGATGGAATATGTAACTAACTTGTCATCTTAGACAAGGTCTTGGGTTCGAGTTCAACGGACATGCAAAGTCTTGCGTTCGAGTTCTTCGAAGGAGCTACAAACCAGCCCTTGCTTGGTATCCTAGTCATATGAAATCGAAACTAATATTTTGGCTCTGATTTCGATAATTAGATTTCTTGATCTGCTCATGATATGTCGAACAGCGCATGATCTCAGGATCAGAGGAAAAAGGTTTTTATTACTAAGCTAACCCGATCAGATTATTTATATAAATGATCTTTCCTATGTCATAAAGTTGTTCCAATAGAACTTCACATATCAGAAAACATGGGTCTTGGAAGCAAGCTATGGGAAAATATCAACCAAGAAAACTATCGCCATCTGTTGAAAAAAAAACCCAATTTTATTCCGTGAATTGTTCGATTTTTCAATTATATTCTATGAAATAAAATATTTCAATTTTGTTTTGTAAAAATGATTTTAAGTTCTAATTCTATTATATAAAAAGATTCAACATCTTAATTTTGTTTTATAATTTTAAATGTCTCAAACTATGAAATGAGTTTAGGTTTATTATAAATATCAATTTAAGAGATCGATTGTATTTTAGTTTACTACCTCGTTATCGAAGCAAAAATATACACCAGAAGATGAAACAAACAAACAGAACAATATAAGAGATTCGAAAACTTATCAAAAAAATAAAGTCATTACGTTGAAGCAGTTAGTCCAGGATGCAAGTTTAGAGAATTGATCATAAGAACTCTTTTTTTTTCTCTTTGATTGAAACGATTAAGGAATAAAAAGAAACCAAATAGTTACTTTTAAATATTTTATTTTCTTTCTTTTTGTAGGATAAGATTTAATTTTGTAAAAAAAAATATAGAAATTTTACTTAAAACCAATTTATGGATTAAAATTGAAACATTTTATTTTATAGAATAGAATTTAAATTCAAACAAATTAACAAAATAAAATTGAATATTTTACCGGCTTTCTCTTATAGTCCACGTAGACACGGAAAGTATTTGAGTACGTTCTTTTCATGGGATTTTAAATTTCTACAAAGTTTTTTGACTTCGGATAATAAATGCCTCATATAAAAAATGGCAATTGCAGTCACGCTTTTATTCACGCGCCCGTTACATAAAAAAGTGCATGGGATAGACTGAATGTCTTTCTTGTTTTGACGGACTGTACGATAGATTTTTTAACTACAATTAGACCACTCAAAAGCAACAACTTTGTCGTCAAATTGGATCTGACTCCCAACGGAGCTATCATCGGAATCGAATCAAAATCACATCAGAATCAACTATTCATAACCAAAATTAACCAGAATCATATAGTTACGGCCACGCTTTTCTCGAAAGTTCTCGATCGAAGCGTGGTCATGGCTATCCCCCGATGAAGATCTTCCCTATGATCCGTGGCCGACACCAATTACATAGACCAAGTTGTTACATTGCGGTTACGTTTCACCTAGCACAACATGTCATCAACTACTTGCATCTGTTATCAAAAAACAATTTGATCAAGAGTTGGTGACATTCACCATAGTTGCTGACATCTATTATCAACTATTTGCAATTACTATTATGTTTGATTCCGATAAAATTGTGCTGGGTGGATGTGAGTATGATTTTAAATTTGTTACTTGTCAATTTTATTTTAAAGGATTTGAATTCGAAAATTAATTTAAAAAATCCTTCAAATTTATAATGTTATTGATATTCGAAATTTTTTAATTGGAAAGGAATGCCACTTTATTTACAGGGTCAATAGGGCCCTTTTTGTTGAACGGAGAAGGGTGTGTGGGACGCAAAGCAATGGAAGGGTTACGTGCAAATATTCTAGGAATCGCCGCCTCCGTTGAGATCAGCACGTGTCGTATACACTCATTTTCCCAAAAATGGCTTCAAACGAAACCCACTTTCCTTTTCAGTCACTATTCCGAGTTTCATTTTCTTCAACGTTTTTTCATTTGGATATGAAAAAATATTGGTGATAAGCACTCTGTTGCAATTATTTAAAATAATCACAATGTTTACAGACCTTGTACCAAACTCTACAAATAATGACAATGGGGTAGGTTTATAACAATTCTAAACCATATATTCCTAAAATCCTCATATCCAATCGAACAACTATGATTATTAATTTTGGAATCAAAAGTATCACAAAGAAAACAAAGGTTGATGATAATCACTTGGACACTCTTTTATCCAAACTATAAATGATTAATGATATTCTTGTATTCTCTATCTCTCATATATTTTGCATTATTTTGAGAATGATACAAATTTTGATCGATATTGTGTGACGATCAAACGTTATTTTTTAAAATATATCGTAAAACATTAATGATAATAAATATTAACGATACTATTTCACTTTCATATCAATAAAAAAATGAATAACAAAATCACAAAATAATATATAGAAAAAAAATATTAAAAAATTTATAAGATGAGGAAATATTTGTCATCTGTCATAATCATCCACAGGACAAACAAAATGTTAAACAGATTGCATAATCGATTGATAAAGACTGATCATCCACTATCACTGAAAAGAAAAAGCGAAATGGAAACGGAAACGATGAGTCAGAGGGTTTTTCAAACACTAGGTATAACGACCACGGTTCACGTGTCCTCTCTCTCTCTTCTCTTCTCCCCCTCCGAACTCTTGCACTTTCTTCATCAAAATTTCCCTTTCTTCAACAATTTTCACATCATCATAATTTCAACATCCCCAAAAAATAATCAAAATAAAAATAAAAAAACCTAACAAAATTCAAAAAATGAAGAAGACTACTCGTTCGCCGCCGCCGCCGACGACAACCAACGCCGACGCCGCCGAAACTCCCCAAAGCTCTCGCCGCCGCCGCCTCGAAATCCACAACCTCAAATCCTCCTCATCAAACACCGACGCCGTCTCCAAATCACGTCGGAGATCGAACCACGACGACAATTCGCCTTCTCCGCCGCCGGCGAACTCCGAGTCGGCGTCGATCACGTGCGTATCGCACGGATCGTCGTCGATCGTCGGACGGAGACGAGAAATGGAGGACGCCGTCACGGTGGCGGAAGCGGCGGTTTCGATCGGATGGCGCCGGTTAGATTTCTTCGGCGTCTATGACGGACACGGCGGCGCTAGGGTCGCGGAGGCATGTAGGGAGAGAATGCATCGGATTCTGGAGTCGGAGATGGCGGCCGAGAGGGGAGGTGTGTTTGATTGGGAGGATGTGATGGAGAGGTGTTTCGAGAAGATGGACGCCGAGGTCGGCGGTGAAGGGAACGTCAATGCGGAGGAGATGACGGTGGGGTCGACGGCCGTGGTTGCCGTGGTCGGGAGGCATGAGGTTGTGGTGGCCAATTGTGGCGATTCTAGGGCCGTTATGTGCCGCAGTGGCGTCGCGGTGCCATTGTCTGTTGATCATAAGGTAAAAATCTAAGTTTTGAAAGTAATGTTACATGTTGTCTGTGTTGTCTTGATGTTGTGGTGTTGGGAGAATAGTACGGTATGTAGGGGTCAAGTGTTACTGTTTAAAGCTTGCCGAGTGAAATTATGTTGGGAGGATGGTACGGTACGTACGGTCAGGTGTTTCCGTTAAAAGTTTGTTCAGTGATTATGTGTTGAAGGTATCATTTGGTATACACCTAGTTAATGTCACGTGTTTACGTTTAAACTTAGCATGAGTAATTACGTGTTAAATGAATCGTCCGGTTTGTATCAGGTGTTTCCGCTTAAAGTGTATCTGAGACTGGTAGGGTACGTACTTAATTTATGTCAATTGTTATCGTTAAAAGTTTGGTCATCAAACAGATGCCGAGAGATTATATGGTATGTACGTAATAATGAAGGTTCCAAATTAGAGTAAGGTTTGTTAAGTTGATTACGTGGACACATTGTAACGGCTCTTTTTGGCTGGTATGGAACTTTTTGGCTAGACTTATGAAATCGTAGCTCATTTAAATGCTTACTTGCTTAACACAAGAGTTTGAGTAGACATGACGTTTTATGTCATCGGGGCATGGCGTATATAGTCATGCTATACTGAAAGAAACATGATTTGGAAAAATCGTAACTTCTAGACAAGCCTCTGTTCTAGCTAGCTAGTTGGTAATGAGTGATAACAACGGGCTTTAAGGTCACAAATGGATACTTGAATCAAGATCAAGGATTCCTCTCTGAACCTGGGTGTCATCGCCATTTATCGTAGCGGACGTGACCATTCACAGTCACGATATAGCTTTCGTATGTGGTACAGAGGTAGCTTTCATATTTGGTGGAAGAGGCTAAGAATTCCAAATATGGAGGTACAGGCAGAGTGGTCCTTCAACTCTTCACTCTAAGAGAGTTTTCGTAGATCAGGGCTCCTTTTTTCGTGAAATTGTTGACGGGATTGAGATCAAGTAGACAGGTGGTATGAATGAGAGATTAGGAAGATCTCGGACGTCAAAAGGTGTCTCTTAGGGACCAATATATATCACAGTCCAGATAGTCTCTATCATTTTGTGGGCACAGGCAACACGTTAGTGATGATGTGATTTAAGGAATGTTGTTCCGCAAGAAATCGAGTCAAAAGAGGTTTGATAGACCTGTATTTTTCTATTCCGATGAAATCATCGGACACTGTGGTGCTTGTGTCAGATGGATTCCAATTCAGATCCTGTTGTGTTTCTCTTATTCACACTTATTGACAGTTTCTGTTGTGCTTTTCTTATTCTCAAATCACTGACGGGTCTTTGAAAATAACTTGAGAAAGTAAAAATGTAGGTAAGGAATATTGTGTTATCACATAGTAACACGGTGACAAAGTTAACGTTGTTTTTTTTCCCCCCTTCTTATGAAGCCTGACAGACCAGATGAATTGGCCCGTATCGAAGCTCTTGGTGGGAGAGTGATAAACTGGAATGGTCCTCGGATTTTAGGAGTCCTTGCGACTTCCAGAGCTATAGGTATGTCAATTCTACTGATTTTCTTTTTGTTATCGCTTGGGAACGTATGACATGAATGAAAATTTTAAAATAATATTTCTAGGCCGAGATGATGAAAAAGTTGAACTACTTCCTAAATGCAGGTGACCATTATCTGAGACCATGTGTGACTTCTCGACCAGAAGTTAAAATCTACAGTAGAACTAAAGACGATGAGTTCTTAATATTAGCCACCGACGGGCTGTGGGATGTGGTAACAAACCAAGTAGCGTGCCAAGTTGTGAGGAGATGCCTCAATGGCAAAATAAGGAGGGAGTTCGAGATGGTAGATGGGACAGTAGGTAGAATGAGAAGCCAAACGCCCGATGCAGCTGCTGCCCTGCTTACGGAGTTGGCGGTCACTCAAGGTAGCATGGATAACGTTAGTGTAGTTGTAGTTCAGCTTAGGAAGTGCTGCAAAAAAAAATCAACATGAGAAGATAAATTTGGTTTTGGGGTGTTAGAATTTATTCGACTACCTTGATCTAGTGTAGCAGTTTTCGCACGCTTTTCTTGTACTCGTTATGTATATATGTAGAAGTGGTAGAGAAATAACTTGTTTTTGCCGAAAGGTCTGATTGCAGATTTTTCTGCGTTATCCCTTGGTGCAATCGCGGAGGAGAAGAATCAAAGGTTGTTTAGTCTTCAAGGTCTATTGTTTGTAGGGTCAGAAAGGTTTAATTTGTACTGGTTAATGTATTTGAGGTTTTGTTGTTCAACATTAATCATTTTTAATTCAAAATTATAAGTTCAGCTTTTATTAAGCCAAGTATCATGAGATCCTTTACATGTTTACATCATCTGTCATACGGACGCATCAATGGCTTTTAAAAAACCCAACTATTTGTTATGTCGATGTCTTATACAACTTTGATCCACACTATGAGATCTCGCCAAGTGTAGAACATTCGGAATATTCTCACACTTGGACAATAGTGGATAGATTGGTTGAGAAATGTTTCTTAACACTTTTAAAATAAAAAATGATGAATCTAAAATGAAATTAATAAGATCAATTTGATCATAAGAATCATTATGAAATGACATATATAGTGCACAAGTATGTAATTTTGTGTTGAATATGTTATATTGAATGATGCTGTGCATAGAGAATTGGAAACCATTGATGATTTGTCAAGGTTCTAAGAGAAACCAGTATCCTTGATCAAACAAAAGTTATAACTATAACAGACTATTATAAAGACAGTGTTCCCCCATTTTTGTCATTAAAATCTGTTTACCTATATCGAACTTATTGTATAGTTGTATACATGCGTGTATCTATATCTCCAATATTGCATTTTTCAATGTGATTTGGTGATTGTAAGCCATTAACCTTCAAATTTCATAAGGTCTACTGAGAACTATGATTATCAATAACATCTTACAAATCTTACTCAGATAACTATGGAAACAAGGTTACAGAATAACACATATTAATCGTGTCAAAAACTGAATGGATCTGCCTCCAGATTAATGACTTGAAGTGGTTCTTCCACTTGGAAATCATATCCGCGTGGATAACAATTCCAACAAAACAGCAGCTGCTACAGGTTTCATTGTCGACAAAGGGAGAGAGGCAGAGTTCATAAAGATAAATAATACCAAATCCTGAAGAACAGCCTGCAAACGCAGTGTCAAAGACTGCTCATTTCCCAAGTAGCCATGATCACAGAGCAGCAAAACCATCAAAACATCAAACCCCCAAATCTTCGTTGGGTGTTGAAGCCATGACGCCTGAATGAAGGTTTAACTCGCAAGCTTGAACGCGTCAATAAACAGACCATACGTGAATCCCATCTTGAAATTGATGAGGAGGAGCAATAGGGAAAGCGACTTTCGGCCGGCTGTAATAGAACTTGGTCACATGCTCAGTAGGAGCACACAAACAACCGCAGGAATCACATCATTCACTCCCAAAGCTCCAAACGACAAGGAGATCGTCTGTGCTACATAAAACCCGCCCAACAACGCAATCCCGCCAAATAGGGCACGCCTGGCAGGACTCTTGAAGTAGTTTCTTGATAGCTCGGGAACAACACGGATTATGTCGACTAGTCTCTTAGGCCCTCCTTGGTCCTGTACAGCTCGGACGGGTCTAAGGATGATGATCTTCGAACAAGAGCACCAAATCTCCCATATGGAATCTTAGAGAAAGAACCTGCTCCGTTATTAAGACATGGAGTCGAGATCAAACTCATAGTTAGTGCCATGGAGGACCCTTGTCAAGTGATATCCTGCAACAAGAAGCAAAAATCCAATAAGGCAAAATCTCAAATCATCCGGTATCCTGCCAACTTCCAGAAATTACCATGTGAAACCGACGATATGATGTCTACCATAAACTACTTGCAAGATTACGGGGAGAGCACGTGGCTAAATACCGCATATGTATGAACTGAGTTCATATCTAAATCCAAAAAACCAAAGCCGATAATTAACGAACCGTTCACCCATATATGCTAACTCTCTTTTTCTATGCGGCAAAATCACCAACTTGAAACATATTCTCTATAAATTACTACTCTCTTCTAGCTATTTCAACCCTCTCAACGAATGAACCCCAATTATACGGCAGACCCTAACTATCGAAAACAGGGCAGCTGCTACAAGTCGACTGATTCACAAACAAACAAAACCCAGATGAAATTGATCAGCAGACAACCAAAGTTGAAACTGAGAATCACAGATGATTACACAATTTATTGATATCAACGATTGCAAGCATATATCAGCAAGTAGTACTTCTTTCAAACAAAACGAAAATGTGAATATGAAAAGGTGTCGGGCATGGAAGAGAAATACCTATAGAGGTGCTGGAATGAATAAGTTGGGTTTCTCCAATCAGAAGTTGAGGGATTTTGTTTGGGAGAAAAAAATTGGAGGATGAATGCTGGCAGAGAACCTCAGAGCAGTTGAGCGACGAGAGTAGTAATGTATTGGTGGAAATTAAAAAAGGAAGTGGACTGCACCCTTGACCAATGCTATGTGCAAGAAGGAACAACGGTTAGGGTATCATTGTTACATGTACAATCAAAATTATATCAAATCAGTATTTTTACATTTCATCATTCCTTATTTATATATTTTGGTTTTGAAATCCAAAATCATCTTTAATTTTTTTATTTCTATGTGTAAAATTAGTATTTTTCTTTTTTCTTTTCTCTTTTCTCTTTTTTTCTCCCCATCGCCCCCCTTGTTTATGTATTCTCGTTTTGAAATCCAAAGTCATCTCTAATTGACCAATGCTATATGCAAGAAGAAACATCGATTAGGGTCACCATTGCTATATGTGTAATCAAAATTATATCAAATCAGTATTTTTCTTTTCTCTTTTTTTCTTCCCATCATTCCTTGTTTATGTATTCTGGTTTTGAAATTCAAAGTCATCTCTAATTGTTTTACTTCTATGTGTAAAATCAAAATTATATCAAGTCAGTATTTGTTTTTTCTCTTTTCTCGTTTTTTCTCCCCATCACCCATTGTTTATGTATTCTAGTTTTGAATCCAAAGTGATCTCTAATTGATCAATGCTATGTGCAAGAAGAAATAACGATTAGGGTCACCATTATTATGTGTAATAAAAATTATATCAAGTCAGTATTTTTCTTTTTTTTCTCTTTTTTTTCCTCCATATCACCCCTTGCTTATGTATTCTGGTTTTGAAATCCAAAATCATCTCTAATTGTTTTACTTCGTGTAAAGTATATAATCAAATAACTACTCTGATGATTATTTTATCATTATGATTGCCAATGATTGATTTAATAATAAATAAGTTTATTTTATCTACTCCTTTCATGTTATTCAAATTATAATATTTTTTTTTACATTCTGATGATAATATTTTTATATGTAATAATTTGTTTCCATAAAAATATTAAAATATCTCTTATTTTATATCATATTAACTCACCTATTATCATTTCTATTTTTTTCTTATTTATCTATCTCACACACTCACAAGGATAAAAGTATCATTTTTTATTTTTACAACACAACATAAATTATCATGACGGATTAAATCGTCATAATTTGAATGAGATGAAAAAAATATATGATGTGTGATTGACATTGCGTAGAACATCAATAGACGATCACCACTGGCACTGATTATTCCGACACAAGAGTGATATCATCAATCAAACAAGTTTTTATGATCTTCAAATTACAAGAGTAATTTAAATGGGATAAAGAGAGTATATGATGTGTGGTCTGACATTGCATAGAACATCAATAAACGATCAACACTGACACTTGATTATTCGAACATAAGAGTGATATCATCAATCAAATAAGTTTTTATGATCTTCAAACAAAGGTGCAACAAGGATAATGCTATGTGCAAGAAAAAACGATTAGGTTCACCATTGCCACATGTGTAACAAAAAATATGTCAAATCGTCACTTTTGCCTTTTCTTTCCCTTTTTTTTTGTCTCCATCATCCCTTGTTTATGTATTCTGATTTTGAAATCTAAAATCATCTCTGACTATTTTTACTTCGTGTAAAGTATAATCAAATAACTATAGTGATGATTGTTTTTTATTTTTACCATTACTATAGTGATGATTGTTTATCATTATGGTTGCCAATGAATGATTTAATAATAAATAAGTTTATTTTTTTACTCCTTTCATATTATTCAAATTATAATATTTTTTATACGTTTCGATTACAATAATTTTATATGCAATAATTTTTTCACATAAAAATATTAAAATATCTCTTATTTTATATCATATTAACTCACCTATTATTATTTTAATTTTTTTTTCATTTATCTATCTCACACACATTCATAAAGACAAAATTATCATTTTTTATTTATATAACATAATATAAATTATTTTGACGGATTAAATAATCGTATTTAAATGGGATGAAGAAAATATATGATGTATGGTCGGACATTGTATAGAACATCATATTGATGATCACCACTGACATTCGCACATAAGAGTAGTATTATCACTCAAACAAGTTTTTATGATATTTAAGTAAGGGTGAAAAGTAATAACACAATGCTAGAACGATTAGGTTCACCGTTACCACATATATATCCAAAACTGTGTCAAATCGACATTTTTCCTTTTTCTTTCCCCCTTCTTTTTCTCCCCATCACCCCTTTTTCTATTCCTCACAACCTTCATCATTTTTTCCCCTTTTCTCTTTAATTTGCAACCCATCAAAATTTTCCCCAAATTTTCCTTGTCTAGGGTTCCAGATTCATCTCTGATTCTTTCAATCAAAGACCGATCAATCTCGCTTTTTGAATCTTACCCATTTCGATTCCCCATGATTCCCATCGCTTTCACCCGTTAATTTGATTTGTTTTCTTTTGTTTTTATTTTGAGTGGGTTCAGTGAATCATTATGTTGACGGGCTTTTTGGTTTCATTGTGAGAGCGGATTTGATTCAATGATTGAACTCGGGTCGGGTATATCGTTTATGGTTGTGAAGAACTTGGGGAGTTGATGGAGATGATAGATCTGTTTGATTGTTGGGGATTTGAATATCTTTCGAAGGTTGAAAAAGGTATATTTATTCGATCATCTGAGAACTGTTTGGACCCGATTTTCGTATGGAGTTTTGGAATTTTGTATTGTAGAGGAGCCGATCTATGTGATTCTAGTTTCCTGTTGTTTGTTCAGTGGTTATCGTGGACGAAAATTATTCGTGGTTGGTTCTCTATGGTGTGTGTGATTATGTGTTCGGAGAGGTTGAATTTGTTCATTGATGCATCTATCGTTGTGGGTTCGGTACATTTTAAATCTTGTTAGATTGATCTAAGAATTATTGAAGTCATATCTCCACCACAATGATTAATAGGGAAACTAGAATGTGAAAAATAGCGAAGGAGTCAGTTTTCGAGGACTGGACAGGTAATATGGTATGAATGTTTGCGAGGACGAAGCATTCATAACCCATGATGACTGCGTTATATCTAGTACTATCTGGTCTGTTATGGTAATTTGTATGTTTTGAATGCTGTCGAATCCATGTCTTCTATCTAGTGTCCACTATCCCACATTGCGCAGGAGCGGTTTATCTTGAAAGTAAGCCTTTTTACTAGTTTTGCGCAGGAAGTATTACTATTTGGATAACTGTTCACCGGCAAATGATCTTGGTTCAATATTGTTTGTTGTATCTTTATCATCTTCTGAACTGCGTAATCCCCTGCATTAGGTTTCTGCATGGGTCATCCTAGTCTTGTTCCTAATAATTTTTTCTTGCATCTTCAGCATTGAACTCCGATTGAATCTGATAATTTTAGATGGTATTTATCGTTTGGTTGAAGACTCTGATCATTCCATCTGCTTGTATTGGAACTCTGACAAAAAGATTACGGTTCGGTGATAGAAGGGTGGGCTTGCTTGATAATTTGTGGTTTTCGAATATCTCAAATCGCGAAGTCAGGACGATCAAGACGAGTGTAAAAATGATGGTTGGTATCGGCACTGAAAACCGTGTTCCTGTGGTTGATATCTTTTCTGAGAAGGAAAATGAACGTAAATTTGCGACAGGAGGGCACATAAGGTGAATCTCTTTGCAAATATTTGTTAGTCAAGTTGATGATTATTCAGATTGTGAAAGTTGAAAGAAGTTTTAGAAATTCTTGAGGGTTCAGGTTGACATTGTGGGCTTAAATTCAAGTCTTGCAGTGCATCTGATGCTTATATGGAAATGAGTTTTTAGCATTGACTTTTACTGGCTAGTTGTTAACCCTGGGTTTCTTGCTCATCCTACAGCGAAGATGGAAAGTTGAGGTGTGGATATTCTAGTTTCCAGGGGAAGAGAGTTACCATGGAAGATTTCTATGATGTCAAGATATCCAAAGTTAATGGCCAGACAGTCTGTCTCTTTGGGATATTTGATGGTTAGACAGTTCTCCTTCGAATGTCAACTCAACTTTGAAGCTTTTGGGGGCTCTTGGTGTGATAATGAGCCTGCCTTTTTTAGCATACTGTCAATTGTATTCATAGGGATGTCATCTATATTCATCCTTGACCAGGTTATACAGAATCACTTTGAGCGGGGATGTAATTAAAGTATTAAATTCTGCCAAATGAGTTCGCTGTATTTTGCTACATTTTTTTTCTTTTCATTTTGTTGTGTTCTTTTTAGATTTCTTGTTTCATGAAGTAGAGACATAAAGTAAAGTGGCGGGAAAAAGAAAACGATTTACTGATATTATGAATTACCTAATCATGAGATGTAATGTAATCCTGATAAATAAAGATGTTATCGATGAATAAGTACCAAAGAAATAGATTATCGAAGTACATGGTAATTTATGCGAGAATGAATTAGCATTTAACTAGTGTAATTTAATATTGCTTTGCTATGTTTCTCATGCTACCTGTTTTCATTGTTGAGAATCTTGATCTTTGGTGGGAGCTCATTAATATGTCATTTTTTAAATAGCCTTTTTGAACCATATACATCACAAAGTAGACGATAATAATTTCTCGATATGTTAGGATGATTATGTTTTGGTTAAGTTGATAAGAACTCATGATCAATTTCTTTCTGATGCTTAGACCTGCCGTGTTGATGCTATTTTCCTGAACATCTGTTTTTGTCTGATTTAACTTTGTTGTGGTATGACGTGATGAATGCTTTTTACCAGGTCATGGAGGTTCCCGGGCTGCTGAGTATCTCAGAGAGCATCTTTTTGAAAATCTCATGAAGCATCCAAAATTTTTGACTGATACAAAGGCGGCCATCAGTATGTTTCCCTTTTTGTTCATTTTTTCCCAGTTGTTATTAGCTCATTTGATATTTATGATCCAACAAAGAAATGATAAAAGTCGAATGAAATCAAAAGTAATCTGGAAAATGACCCTAGATTCGGTGAGCAACAGGGCATGCATACTCAATGAAGTTGCTAATTGGAAGGTTTTTATTTTATTTTTTTCCCGGTTAAGGTCCATTGTAGGGTTACGTAATTCGCTCTCCCCCTATGCAAATTATGTATTGGATCGTGCGATCCAAAACGTGATACACTTACGTGTCAATTCGCTAATTTAGATAAGTGGAAGAAAAAGAGGGAATGAATAAAATTCACTACAGTATGAATGATATTAAGACATACCTTCAAGATTTGTCTTCAATTTAGTGTTTCGTTAATTCCAATCCCGTTGATTTTTGTGTAAACATTAGGGTTTTGTGTTTAGACTTATGTTATTTTAAGTATATTATATATACATATATTATACATAATGAATCTGCCTAACATATACCCATAACGTATCGAAAAATATACCAAAACAAACCGCGTACCCCCCCCCCCCCCCCCCAAAAGAACCGAATATGTATACCACCATGTAGTCACGTACCACAAACTCACATATGTGTGCACCCTGTATCCGTACTCGTACCCGTACTACGTATCAAAGCGTACCACGAATTAGGTAACCTTGGTCCATTCCCATGTCTGGACATGGTTGAAGAACATATCTTTTACTAGAAAAGAAAAAATTATTTGTCGTGCACCATGGCATAATCTGATGGTTTCCAGGTGAGACGTACAAACAAACCGACTCCAACTTTTTGGATGCTGAAAAAGATACTTATCGGGATGATGGATCGACAGCTTCTACTGCTGTCCTTGTTGGTAACCATCTTTCTGTTGCCAATGTTGGCGATTCTCGAACAGTTGGGTCAAGGGCTGGAAAAGGTATACTTTTGTACTCTCACAGTTGATTTCGATATAAGGAGAGAAACTCTGTGCATCTTCAGATTTTATTTTATTTGACTATCTATTGCATGATGAACGATCTTAGCAACCTACTTCATGAAATGGAACTTTCTTCCGGCACTTGGTTGAGTTCAATGTTTACGTCTTCTTTTCTTGGATTTAGTCAATGGTGATTTTAATCAACTTTTATTACTACTATGTATGTGACATAGTTTGTGTTTTCCTTTTTTCTTCAATCAAATTTTCTTGTTAACCTTCTTTTTGATATTCAATACTCCCTCCGTCCCTAATTATAAGCAACAGTTTGAAAATCACACTTGTAAGACAAAGTTTGACTCGTATCGCGGTGACAATCAAACGTCATGTTTTGAAAAATTATCATGAAACATTAATGATAATTAAGTTGTGTATTTCAACTTAACATCAGTGACATAAGTTTTTTACGTCATTAAGACGACAAACGAAGTTTCTCAAAATGCATATTGAATAATGGAATGATTGACAATGTATGGGAGGAGTACTATTTAGCGGATGTGGATGGCTTTACCTGTGCACTCTCATTCAACCATGGACTTGATTTTTGCATCGTTTCAGCCTCTAAGAATTAGTAAATTGTTGCTGACTTAACCTTTTTCCCCTCGAACAGCTATACCGCTTTCTGAAGATCACAAACCAAACAGAAGTGATGAGAGGAAGAGAATTGAAAATGCCGGAGGCGTTGTAATGTGGGCAGGTAAGAGGAGTCTTTCTACCGGTAGCTCTATTTATTTTTCTGATAAAAGAGTATCTGAACGAAAACTCTCTATTGAGTTCTCAGCACAATTATATCGATTAGGATATTCAAACCTTAGATGATTAAGAGTTTTATCACTTGTGAACATCCTAAAAAGCGTGGTGTTGCCATTAATATTTGAACTGTTGATTGTTTCAATTATGGAATCATCCGGTAGCATTTTACAGGCACTTGGAGGGTTGGAGGTGTGCTTGCCATGTCCCGCGCCTTTGGTAACCGCATGTTGAAGCAATTTGTGGTAGCAGAGCCTGAAATTCAGGTGAACAGAAAAACCTTTTGACTTACGTGCAGAACTTGTCGTTTTTCATTGCATTGATGGAAAGATATCTAGTTTGATTCTTGTTTCCATACTTGGAAGATTTTCTATGGAATGCTGAGTGAATCTTGATAGATGCTCTTTTATTTTGTTTTTCTGTTCATTGCACGTTATTGTTTTTCCAGGAACAAGAGATCAATGAAGAACTCGAGTTGCTGGTACTTGCCAGTGATGGGCTGTGGGATGTAGTACCTAACGAGGTATGCATGGTGTTCGGTGTAAACTTATCCTACTCTTTGCATCGACATGTTGCACGAACCCCTTTGCTTGATTTGTTAGTGCTGATAGTGCCAAGGCATACTTGACTGCAAAAGCTGCAACTTGATGTTGGCCCGTCTGAACCATATGTGAACCCAACCATCAGTGCTGTGTTTGAAAGCCAATTGATTTTTTCTCCTGTTGTTTTCGAGCCTTTGTCCCTGGTGGGATAGGCTACTCCACTACTGAGTGAAACTATGTAGATACGATGATTTATATGCCACTGGAAAATGAGCCTTTTATGTGTTCGACGGTGGCTATCCTGTACAGAGACCCTTGTCCTTAAAGTGGACTTGGGACCGATGAAATTTCCACTTATGTAGATTTGTCTCGAAAGCCAATGGTTGATGGAAAAGTGTACCCTCCCTTTTTACCTGTATGGAAGTAGACGTTGGGTTCCTTTCTCTGTGGGTGAGAGGCAAATGTTTAGGTTGTTTGAAGAATAGCTGTTTTTCGAGGATGATAATCACTTTTGAGTATGTTTCTGATGCGCATTGCCGACTCTGGTAATGGTTTAATATTGTGGTCAGGATGCTGTTTCCATTGCCCAGTCAGAGGAAGAACCTGAGGCAGCCGCTCGTAAACTGACGGAGACGGCTTTTAATCGGGGCAGTGCTGATAACATCACTTGCATCGTTGTTAGGTTCCTACATGACCACATCCACCCAGCTGATTTGTCGAAGCAAATCAACACAGATCTTGGTTCTGCAGACACTCAGGGCCAAACTGAACCAACCATTGCTTCAGCTGATTTAACGAACCAAGCAGATCACACCCTTGACTCTGCCGAAACTGTGAACCAGACCCAAAAAAGCTTCGAATCAGCTCAAACAGTAGAGCAGACCAAACCAAGAATTGGTGCTGCTGATGCGTCTACTCAATCGGAACCGGGACAAGATCCTCAGACTCCACCTGATGCACTGAATCAAGCCAAGCTGAGCAACAGTACTGTTGACATCCAACAGAAATAGAGAGATCTCGATCACTGATCACTCATCTATGATGCAAGCCTCAGTCCTGTGGTTTGGAACTCCGTTCATTTCACTTATTTGATGCAGTAGTTGTGGACCGTCTGTTGAGTCTGTCCATATCTCGAAAATGGGAGAATTCTGTAAGCTCTTTTGCCCCCGCTTTTTCTTTTTTAATTTTGCTTATCTGCTTTCCTTTCGTTCTTTTTTTTTTCCTTCCATTCTAACTCGAGTGTCGTGAAAATCCAGCATTTAGTAACATATGAATATGTAGTTTCAAGGACTCCTACATTGAGATCAATAAGTGGAATTTCCTCAGGCTGTTTTCTCGATCTTGATAACATGAGCAGTTGCTGGTTCGCAGTCATGTGTTGATCTCCAGGGGTTCACCATGATCGAGCTCCTCTAATTTGATGTCTGATTTTTTCATTACTGATTAATGTGAGCAACAGACTCCTACGTCGACCTTTCAATCTTCTGACATAAGAGAACTCACACGGGTTGGTATTACTGCAGCTCACGCCTCGCGCGCAGCTGCAGAAGTTAACCTCAGAGAAGTGTTATAGCCAATAACATGGAATCAACAGATGCTGATGTAAAGTACATTGAGTGGATTTCAGTGATATAGAGTCGGGAACTGTACTCCATTCCATTACTATTGCACGAGACCGTGATGCAGTGGTAAATAGATAGGCTGCCTAAGGTACGGGAATATATTAGTTGAGAGCGCTTTCTAGGTTTTACTTCGTGGTAATAGTTACACTAAATCATCTCGAGTATCCTATTACCTGATTTTGGGCTTAATGCCTTCTCATGCCTTGAACGATGTACGAAGATATCTTACGCTGTACGTACGACTATATCTTCTCGTACCTTAAGCGATATACGACTCTACTTACTTCTAACAGCAACGTTCGTAATGCAACCAACTACGCGTTCTAGTTTCCCTTCCAAGCGTGACATGCTTTCCTCACTTCGATACTGAATAACAATATGACCACTCATCATTTCAACGATAATGTATGTCATGTAACTTAAATGACAGTGGTAAGCTCAGTATAATTTAAGAAGCAACTTGTTCAAGAAAGTTGAAAAACTATTCTTTCCCTGTGCTTGTGTAGAATTAATTCAAGATTACGTCCAAAAACGTGCACCTTCAATGCCCATAATGAAAGCTATATATATATATATATATATATATATATATATATATATATACA
>LIEC01012282.1:87040-101167 GCA_001925005.1 Drosera capensis
GATTATAAAATATTTGGCACTAATGGTGTCTACTTAGCTAGGTGTAGAAACTTATGAACAAAGAAATTTAGGACTGTACTTGCCTCAACATCATTAACACAAGCCTAGTCCGAAGGAGCTAGGAATTACACCGTTATATTCACCGTACGAAATCTTTTGTTTGTTATCGTTAAGGTCATATGTACTGAGTAAATCAAGTTAGATATATTAGTATATGAAATTTATGTTTCAAATAGATCTCCGTAAGAAGTAAAATGAATACATAGAATAAAAATGATAAATATTTGACAAAAAAGAGATTAGTAACAAGTTAATACCATTTAGGTTGATGCTGAAATGAAAAATTACATCTTTTTCGATTACAACATATGATTATATAGAAAAAAGAGAAAGCCCACTTGCAATAGCTAAGGCACATTCAAGGATTGAAAGACCACATATTAATTTCCCCATATGGTCCCTATGTTGAACTAGCTTTTCCTTGCTACATGGTTTCTTGGACATGGAAAATTTCATCATTTATTAAAAATAGTCTTCCAATGGACTAATTATTTGGGATGACATAGGTTATAATATAACAAGTTATCAATTTATTTCATTTTAATGAAAGTGCTTTTAATAGGCAAATTTTAATTTTGACTATATTCATACCTATATTTAGCAATGGAAATAGCAATTGCTATTATTCCATGTCAAAAAAATTGATGACAAAATCAAAAGGAAAAAAAGAATGAAAATGATGTGTCAACATCCTCACCACTCATCAAATCAAATGATATTGACAAATTATTACCCTATATACGATTGGAGCAATCTTTTCAAATTTTAACAATTTTGTATTATTCATCATCAAAATATAGATTCAATTTCCATTTATGAAGGAGCAACGTCCACCTTGAAATTGTTAAATCTGACATTCTGAAAATACATACGCCCTTATTTGCAATGAGATCTTAAGAACAAATCATACCAACTGTTTTCAAGATTGAGAGTATATAGATCAATGTCCAGTGTTATATATACTATCTCCAACTCGAAAAATAATCCGATTTAATGAACGATATATAGAAGTTTATCCGATAAACTCTCCAATGTGATAGATTATCCGAAATTAATTTTTCGAGATTGAACCATTTAGTACCGGGAGCAAAAATGGTTCAATCTCAAAAAGAGGGCGGAACGTGGTTTGAACTCAAGGGCAAAAATGTCAAACGTCCGAACATAGTGTTCAATGTGGACAAGCCTCACGGAGGATGACAACCCAAAAAGTAAACGACGCATCTCGCATGTTATTCGCAAGTTAGCAAACTTCACAGCTACCCAAAAATGTCACAATTTTTTTTTAAATGGACCACTGCAAATGCAACTTGCAAAACGACCCATCAACGTAACAATAGGCGCATATTCGTCATTTCACCAACATAACGTTCTGATAAATATCAAACAGCGATGATTTTTTCTCATTTTACCTCAAAGACTAGAAAAAGAAGAGCAAATTAAGCAGACTTCTCCGGCAAAGATTCTGGTCACCAGGGACGAGGTCAAAGAGAAGAGAAGATGAACGCGATTGGTATGGTGGTGGGGAGATAATCAATGTAGTTCGCTCCTGATCAAACATATTGAGGCGCCCATTCATCTAGTAAGATTTTTGTTATCTCTTTTTTAAAAAGAAATCACAAAAGATTTTTCTTTGTCCAACCAAATAATCCGTAAATCTGGAGGACATTTTAAACCAGTTTTCGCTGACAGATTTGTCGCCACAAAATAGCTCCGCACTCAATAGATTTTGATCCATTGACCTATAATTGAACGGCTTATCAAATGGGGTAGGGATGATTCCCAAGATTTTTGTTATCTGCTCCTCATTTCTTGCATTGATTTCATTGTTTGATCGAGATCACTTGTGTTCATCTGAAAGCTAGAAAATCAGACTAAAACATCAAGGGAAAGTGATCTGCGCTACAAATATTATCGAAGTGGCCGTTATAATATTGCAATTTGTTTCTTATGTGCTTGAGCATTTTTTTAATTATGAATGTCAGCTACGCAATTATCAAACTACAATATACAAGAAAAAACGATCACCAGTTACCTGTTGTTTCATGATCTACAAAGAACATAATACTCCATCCGTCTCAAATTGATCGAAACATTTTAACTCGATGAATTTGTGTAGATTTTGATAAAGAATGAATATTTTTTTTTATGATAGTGAGGTTTAGTGTAATAGTTGTAAGAGGAGTTAGTAGGTGTAGTATAACAGATGAGATTGATTTGATATTTTTTTATATTAAAAGATTATCAAAACTGAAAACATTCAATTTATTTTGGAACTGATAAAAAAGAAAAACGTTTCAATTAATTTGGGACGTAGGGAATACATAAAGCAACTCTAACATGGGTTCTGCATTATATGAAGGTTTGGTCATTGGTTCAAAGATTCAATCAGCTGCAGAAGTACAAACTGTTCATCAATAGGTGCATTGTCCACGGCAAGCTCGAGAAAGGTAGTTTGAGGGAAGTTGGCGTCAAGTCAGATCTTTCGGCAAGTCACGTCTTCCAACGACAACGCGCACTGAGAGACTGGAGCTTCTTGATGACAATGAGCACATCCTTAGCATCAGAATCATTGGTGGAGATCACAGGCTGAAGGTATATATATGACAATTTCTATGCGCGGTTATAATATTTCGAGTCTAAGCTATTTTGCTTATGATATTGTTGTTTTCTTGAATGTTTTCTATTCTAACAATGTCGTAAATTCGTAATGAATTTTGTTACATTGATATCGTATCCCTCCATCCGGAGATCATTGACGAAAGACCAGAGACGAGGGTTATCGAGTCCTTTGTTGTAGATGTGCCCGAAGGGTACTGTAACGTCCTACCTTGGGGTGGTATACGTCACCGTCACGACCCAATTTCAAGCTCGAGATTGAATCGAAAGACTTTTATAATATGATAAGTAATATTACAAAAGAATAGTAGAAACATCAATTTTTATTACATCAAAAAGTACAGAAAGTTGAGTTTATTTACATGACAAATTATATAAGGCATGGCACTAGATTTACTCGCTACTAGTGATTTTTCTCATTCCCATGATTATCTGAAATTATTAGAAACATGAAGAAAATGAGAAAAGATCTCAATAATTATACTATGACACGTGAAAGAAACGGATTTACATAAAATAGGTTTCAGGTACGATAGAGTTGTTACTTAAACAGTGTAGCGGGAGCATGTAAAACAACATTCATAGAACACTTGCTTGCTTATTTCCATAATCAACTCATATGGAAATAAAGAAGCTTGATATTTAAAATATAAAATAAACATGTGTGCGAGTTCTTATAATTTGATATGCTTTGTTAAACATTATCTTGATTCGGTGCACCTAGGGTCATCATAGACCCATCGACATACGTTATTGATAACTTGGTCGGGATTTTGCTCCCTTGGCTTATTAAAAACTCTTGTTTAAACTTAACTTGATAAGTATATATGTTGATGCATAAAAACATGTCATAATGAAACACAAAGCACGGCTTTCACAGACATCAAGACGTAATTTTCATGAATCGTTTAGGGCTGATTGAATTACTTAAGCCACATTTAAAAGGTAAACATGAACTTGAACCATTTCTTAAAACAACCATCAGTATAGTTAGAAACATATAAACGTAGCTAAAATCATGGACTTTGAACTATTTATTAAAATAACCACCCATATAATTATCTCAATTATACTTGCGTTCTTGTCGTAAGAGATTACGTCTCCTTAATTTCGCTTGTCACTAACCCCGTCGTACTTGCTTCGCTCACGCCTTGTCCTTCTTGCTTTCTCTCCCTTAGAACTACTTTAGATGTTTGTTATTTCTCTTTCTTAACCCTAAACTTGTTCTATTTATAGAGATTTTGGTTACTGTTTTGTCACACGCGTTGACGACGAGGGGACGACACGTGTGCATGAGATGTCACGTTCTTGTTCACGGCTTGACATGCAACGGTCTTGTCATAGGTGTCGATAATGAATGGACGACACATGTGGATATGGTTTTGTTTGCTTAAATTAGTCATCTTTGGTCATGTTCCACTTGATATCGACATACTTCCGACGAATATTGTTGTCGTAGCTTATCTTGATTTTTGACACATGATATTTTCATGAGCGTTTTGAGTGCATATGTTATTAACATAAAACATCTTGGCTATATGAATGCATGGAACCAGTTCAATAGAGAAATCTACCTTCCTTTGAGGTGGTAGACCTGGAAGCTCTTCTGGAAATACATCGGGGTATTATCTAATTATTGGAATACTTCCGAGATCATGTCATATTATTTTTATATCAACTACCCACATAGGAACCGTGTGTTTCCCTTTTTAAGTAGCTTTCTTTCTTTCATAAATGATATTATTTGTTGCCTCTTATTTGACTTGGTTCCTTGATAAATGACATTTATGCCATCTTGTCTTCTCAAGGCTACTTGTTTGTTTTTGCAGTCAATCACTCTTTCATATTTGTTTAACCAATCCATACCCAGAATTACATCGAATTACCCCATCTTTAACCCTATTAGGTTAGCATGAAAGATTCTATCTCCTATGAATATAGGAATTCTTTTGTATAGTGTCTTATATTCAATTATATCCTCAGTAGGCAATTCTATTGTTAGGCCAGGGTTAACATGTTGAGGGGTCATATTCATGTGTCTGGCCATGCTTTCAAAGATAAAGGAATGAGTCATGTTAGAATCAAATAGGACATGAACATTAAGAAAGTCAATAAGAATGGCACCATAAATGACTGTATCTTGACTATCTGCCTCTTGATGGCTCATCATGTAGACTCATTCTACTGTTGTACCTTGTCCTTGAGCATTTCTTACTATGCTGGTATTAGCTTGGCTTCTATTATCAGAAGCTGAGGGAGAAGGAGAAAATCTCTGAAGCAAAGAGGACAAGCTTTAAAGAACAAGGAAGGGATCCTAAGAGACAAAGACATCACGAAGAAGACAGACACAGGAAACACAGCAGGGAATCCGAGGAGGAAAGGCGAATCAGCGCAGAGGAGGGAAAGAGCATCAAAGGTAAGACTAAAAATATTCTTAGTCCAAATCTCATTTTCTGTTACTTATGTTGTCTCAGACAAAAAGTTGAAATTTAAATTCAAAAATTTACAAACTCTGTATAAAACTAGAAAGCTTGTTGTTTTACATAAAAGTTTTTGTTAGCATCAATTTAGGAGGAGATTGATAGGAATGTGCAGTCCCTCTAGCTGTATAGAAATTGATGTAACAAAAATCAAATGTATCAATTGTAATATCGTTAGTTTGTTCAGGCAAAGAGTCAAGTAGGTAGTTACAATCTAGGTTAGATGCAACAGTGCAGATGGTTGCAGATGCAGAGGCATAGTGCAGACCACCAGATACAGACTACTACAAGGACTTTGGATGAACAACTAGTATATTGACAAGCAACAAAAGAACTTGAAGGCTTCACGACAAAGGACCGAGCTTGCAGACGAGGACCAACATGGCAAGACATAAACTAAATCAGACTGTGTGCAGATGAGGATTGCAACAGAGACTGTGTGCAGACGAGATGTTGCAGCAGACTGGATTACAGTAGAGATGATTGACAGTGTGGGGTCAGAGGTTTGAAGTCAATTGAGTGAAGATTCAAGTTAAAGTAGCAACGGCACAAAACCTGGAGATTGTGGAATGCCAGCGTTGGAAACGAGATGGTGGGAAAAACTAGTGGAAAAGTGTCCCTCCAGGAACAGTGAGTTGTCTACAAAGGTTCATTCCTTGAGCCTACAAAAAGGGAACCGGTGAAGGCTTTCTTGAGAGCTGTTGATCAAAGATTAAAAAGTACAAGAGAGTGCAAAGCAATCGATAAGAATCAAGAGATTACTCAAGAAAGCCAAGTCGTGAAAAACAGCCAGAAGTATCACTCATCTGCACAAGAATAACTCTTGCAGTAGAGCTCAAGACTCAGAGCTGTGCAAAGATCTAGGTTCTTTATCCTTCATACAAATTAGAGAACTTGTAAAAAGGAAGTTACTTGTAAGCTGAAAACAAGAAGATAGTGATACTTACCTCTTGACTTGATTACCTTGGTCACCAAGGGAAGACTGGACTAAGCTCTCGATTATCATTTGATATCGAGTGTTTGAACCAGTATAAACTCTGTGTCAATTTACTGCTTTCATTATATTGATATTAGAACTGCTTCTAATAAGACATTAGAGTCGAAATAGAGATAAAAACTCAAAGAGTCATAAATCTCAAGTGCAGAAGAGACAACCTCGTCTACAGACTACCTGAGTAGTCTGCATACGTTCTAGTCTGCATAAGATTGTCATTCCGCACAAAAATACCCTTAAAGTCTTATAATAACCTATTCACTCCCTCCTCTAGGTTGTAACTCGAATCCTACACACTCTATGCTCAGTGCTTCCACACCAGAGGCAACGGTTGGTACCCATCCTGTAGTCTTATGTGGCGTGGTTACTTCTTCCATATTTCGTACATGGACGTCCTTGAGATCCGCCTCTTCTAAATGAGGGCCGGTTGCTGGAAGATTCTCCCCTGAATTGTCTCCTTTGTATTCCTCAAGTTGATTGGTTAGAGGAATACTCGCGTCTCTTTCTGGAATTTGTTTGAGCTTCCTCCTTTTGTTTGACAATGAGCTCTATATTTACTATCTTCTCATACATCTCCTGATATGCATGACAAGTATGTAAAGATAGCGGCTCCCGATATCTCCAATTCAGCCCTTGCTCAAATCAGTTCATATGGTGCCTCTCTTCATTCACTAGTAGGGTACAAACCTTGCAACCTCCATAAAATTCGAAGCATATTCGATAATGCTCAATGACCCTTGCCTGTGTGAAAGTAAATCCTGCTCCTTCTATCGTTGCAGAGCCACCAAATAGAACTTCAATCGAAACATGTCTTTCAACTCTTTCGAGTTGAAATCAGGATCAGCACATTTCTCTTTGATCGTATCCCACCATAGATAAGCTTGTCCGGTCAAAAGATAGACTGTTATATCCACCTTAAGGTTATATGGACAACCAACAGCCTCAAAAAGTTTGTCCATCTCCTTAATCCAGTTTTCGAATTCGACTAGATTGGGCTTCCTATCATAACGTAGGGGATTAAAACTCATATCATTCTGTAGATAACGCTTGTTGTTACGATCAATTCTTTCCATGTTGAAGTATTATCCTGAGGCAATTTATTACTTAGTATAAATTTCATAAAGTTTCAAATTTTGTTTTATAATAATAGAGTATTACACAAACATATAAGATTACACATATAACCACTTTTATATTTCATTGCTTCCTTCACTTTCTTCTCTTGCCTCAATGCTAGGGTTTGTATAAACATATTTCATAACTTCCTTATCTGCAAAGTGGTTTGAGCTACTAGCCTCATCGGAAGGCCCGTTCCATATTTTGCTTACGGCATTCAGATCTTTTTCTATTCTTTTTGCATGAGCCTTATAGTCATGTATTTCCTCAACCACATCCTCGAATGTTAACTTCCATTCATTTTCTTTATCGCTTCTTTTATACTTTGGATTGGATCTTCCATGCATGAGAATGTTGGCATATTTTCTCCTTATTGGAATCCATCCAATAGTTCTTGGAAGTGTTGCTAGAAGAAAATGTATCTTGTGTGGTTTTTTCTAGAATCTGCTTAATCCTTGACAGTTGTGGTTATATATTGCTTTACTTACTTGTCGGATATGGTTTGTCGTATCATCCCCTGATTCTATTTTTAGGGTGTGTGGATCTACTAACTCTTTAGTCCATCTGTGATGCCATCGTGGCACAAAATTTGTCCTCACGCTATACATCAAAGATAAGCCTGATGGTTAGTATCTTTTCTTAGTTTTGTCATACCTTACAGATATATAAAAACTTCGAAACAAACCATTTCTTTCACATTTGAAACTTAAGTACAAAAGTTTTTTTTTATGCATCCATCTACTTTGACTCTACGGAAACAGCAGGTGCTTAAAAGCCCATTCCACTATTCCAAAGTCCGCAAAGAGCTTCTTTGAGGTTGCCTTATATTGTGAAGCATATTCCTCGAGAATCCCCTTTAAACCTCCCTCGTTATCATAGTATGGAACACTAGGGCTACCAGGCTCTATCTTGAGTACCTTTAGCACTTCGTATCTGTCTTCTGCATAATCAACTAGTTCCAACACCACCTTTGAAAGAGTGAGCATCCATTGGTCGTCTTTCATATACTTGGGTTCCTATTGCAGAAGTACATCGTTGTACTTTTCCTTCATATACGACCATCGAGCTTTGTCTGGAAGTGTCTCCAGAAGACATGCTATTTTATATGACACCTCATCTAACTTATTTGAACCATAAGAATTGTAACAACGGATCTCATAAAGAACCCTTCCAATATGAGTTTCAATTTCGTCAGTTGGTGTCATTTTTGATCCCATAAGGATCCTCCCTTAGTCTATCCTTGCCTTTCTTTGATACAGAAGTGTTTTCTTGGTATTCCACACTATAAAAGAGATTCAAATAAGCATAGACAACACATTGGAAAGTAAACCATTTATAAACCCTTGATCCCCGATCCCAAACCTAACGCTCACTACTTTTTTTTAAAACCTAGGCTCCGATATCACTCTGTAACGCCCAAACTTGGGCAACGCGTCACCTCCACGACCCAATCTCAAGATCGAGATTGAATTCAAAGATTCTTGCAATATGATAAACAATATTATAAAAAAGCAGTAAAAATATCAACTTTTATTACATGGAAAAAATACAGATAACTGAGTTTATTTACATGGCAAATCATAAAAGACATGATATTAGATTCACTTACTACTAGTGGTTTTCTTGATTTTCATGATTACCTGAAATTATTGAAAACATGAAGAAAATGAGAAAATCCCTCAATAACTATACTATGGCACGTAAAAGAGACAAATTTACATCAAAGAGATTTTAGGTACGATAAAAGTCATTACTTAACAGTATATCGAAAATATGTAAAATGAAATTTGTAGGGTTCGAGTTTCAACCTAGAGGGCGGGTGAATAGGTTGTATAAGACTTTATTGATCTTTTTCTGCGGAATACTTGCTTTGTGCAGACTATCGCTTTATGCAGACTACTAGGTAGTCTGTAGATAAAAATTGGTAGTCTGCAGTAGAGACTTGAAATTTTTTGAGTTTATTCCTTTCAGGCTGTGATGATCTATTAGAAACAGTTGTTAAATATCAATGTAATGAAAAGCAATAGATAGACACAACATTTATACTGGTTCAGACACTCGATATCAAATGATGATCGAGAGCTTAGTCCAGTCTTCCCTTGGTGACCAGTGTAGTCAAGCCAAGAGATGAGTATCACTATCTTCTTGTTTTAGATTACAAGAGACTTTCCTTTTACAAGTTATCTAACTTGTATGAAAGACAAACAACTTAGATACTTTGCACAAATCCGAGCTTTGGACTCTGCTGCAAGATTTTGTTCTTCTGTAGACTAGTGATATGTTCGACTGTATCTTCACGACTTAGCTTTCTTGAATAATCCACGTTCAACAGCAATTCTAAATAAGCCTCGTCGATTCCTTTTTAAAGGCTCAAACCTTAGTAGACATTGCACTGTTCATGGCAGTCCACTCATGTTCCCACTATCTCGTTCCTGATGCTGGTAGTCCACTATCCCCAGAACTGTGCCGTTGCTACTTTAACTTAAATTTTTGCTTGACTGACTTCAAATCTCTGACCCCACCTTGACAATCACCTCTTCTGCAATCCAGTCTGCTGCGACTTCTAGTCTGCACCCAGTCTCTGTTACAACCCTAGTCTGCACCCAATATCTGTTGCAATTCTTGTCTGCACTCAGATCTGACTCAGTTCTTGCCTTGCCATGTTGGTCCTCGTCTACAAGCTCAGTCCTTCAACCTGAAGCCTCTGAGTTTTTTTGTTGCTTACCAATACACTAGTTGTTCATCCAAAGTCATATGTAGTAGTTTGCATCTGGTGGCTTACACGATCTTCATTCATCTGCAACCGTCTGCTCACTGGCATCTGACCTAAAATGCAACTTCCGACTCGACTTTTAGCCTAAACATACTAAACATACTAACTGCATTATAATTAATACATCTAAGTTTTGTTACATCAATTTTTATACAAATGGAGGGATTGTACATTCCTATCAACATTCTTAGAACATTTGCTTGCTTATTTCCATAATCAACTCATATGAGAATAAAGAGACTTGACATTTCAAATATAAAGAAAATATTGTGCAAGTTCTTTGAACATGGTATGTTTTGTTAAGCATTTTCTTGGTTCAGTGTACCTAGGGTCATCATAAACCCACCGACGTACGTCATTGATAACTTGATCGGGATTTTGCTCCCTTGGCTTACTTAACTCGCAAAACAACTTATTAAAAACTCTTGTTTAAATTTGAGTTGATAAGCATATAAGTTAATGCTTAAAAGCATGCCATAATGAAACACAAAGTATAACTTTTACAGACATAAAGACGTAATTTCATGAATCGTATAGGACTGGTTGAATTACTTAAGCCATGTTTACAAAGTAACCATAAACTTGAACAATTTCTTAAAACAACCACCCATATAGTTAAAAACATATAAACGTAGTTAAAATCATGAACTTTGAACCATTTTTTAAAACAACCATCCATTTAGTTATCTTAATTATGCTTGCGTTCTTGTCGTAAGAGATTACGCCTCCTTAACTTCACTTGTCACCGACCATTGTCACCGACCATGTAGTGCTTACTTCGCCCACGCCTCGTCCTTCTTACATTCTCTCCCTTAAAACTACTGTGTTTTCTTCTCTTTCTTACCCATAAGCTTGCCTTATTTATAGAGATTTTGGTGATTGTCTTGTCACACGCATCGACGACGAGGGAACGACACATGTGCTTGAGGTGTCACGCTTTCGTTTACGGCTTGACATGCAACGGTATTGTCATAAGTGTCGATAATCGATAATAAGAGGACGACACGTATGGATAAGGTTTTGTTTGCTTAGCTTAATCATCTTTGGTCATATGCCACTTGATATCGACATGTTTCTGACGAACATCGTCGTGCTATCTTACCTTGATTTTTAACACATGATATTTTTATGAGCGTTTTCTACTTGTGTATGATATTAACATAAAACATCTTGTTTATATGAATGTCTGATTCTATGTAAACAACTATCGATAACAAACACTTATAGAACGCTTGTTTGTTGCAGGAACACCAAAGACAAGACATGTTTCTTCGTCGAAGCATTGATCAACTGCAATCTCAAGTCCCTCGCGGATGTCTCAGAGCCCTTGTTGTGCAGGAACGGATCAAGTCAATTACTACCTCAAACAAAGCCATTGAGTTGATTTGAGGGCATATCGTGCATATGGTTTTCCACTGTTTCTTCCGGCTCACATGTCTCGTGTATCAACTGATGACGCTTTTCCCAGCTTCTTTCCCTATTCAGTGATCGAATCGCTGAATCATCCCTTGATATCCTCTAGTATGCTTGTATATATTGCACGCTGTACCTTGGGGAGTCCAACTTATGAACCTTATGCTGTTTAACTTGACTTTTCCCTGCGAGACACTTATTAATTTTGATACAAGTAGAAAGAACTACTTTATAGACAATTGATAATAGGTATCGTCAATTGACAAGTCTAGGTTGTTTGCCGTTGAACACGGGTTGCCTACAAGACATTCAGTCCTCGGACGTGCCTTGTTGTTTCGTGGTCTTTATCGTGACTAGATGTGTTTCAGTCAGTCGTCAACTTCTAGTCGGTGCTGCGATCACGTTCTCTCCTTGAATCTAGAGCAACCAGTGCTCCCATGTGGTTTTCAAGGCATTGTCTCTGTCCAAGGAGGCCACTGGTAATCTTTGATAGATGACGAAAGTTTATGATATGGCGTTTTCACAAGTCAAGAACTAAGTGAACCTGATCTGTATCATGTGAATGATCATCACTTGTGATCACTTCAATCTTTTCGCCTCAATGTCGTCTTGCATCAAACTTGTTAACGTCTTGCATACTCCGCTAAAGTTAATTTGATATCAAAACTGCAAAGTCGATGTCAGGTTCAGTTCCGCTAGTTGAGTGTTATGGTTGTGCGGCCGGTCATTCTTGAAATGGCAGAACGACCTGCTTTATGTCTTCTCCATTGAGTGTTCCGCACTCCAGGAGGGGCATTTGCCAGAGCGTCCAGTGCTTTTTCATGCTGGAAAAAATCAATAACATTTGACAACAATGAAGCGTGAAACTGGAAATTTAACACAGGACGTAGCACGAGCATTGCCCCCCTAACCTTCTTCAACAAGTCTTTGGCACGCTGATAAGATTCTCTCAAGAGTTTCCTAACCTGTGTATCCGTTACAAAGCAAGGATAAATATCAAAATACCAAAACAATTCATTGGGGGAAGGAGAAGAGTTTTGTAACATACTTCAGGGTCAACTTCCTTTTGCATATCTGCACCAGCCTCGTCGATATGAACAAGACCAATTGCATCGCTCATCCCACAAGTTGTTACCTATTAGCAATTCAGTCAAGCGAAATCAAGCAAAATGGGATTTAAAAAGAAACATTATTCAGCAGTGGTTCAATTTGTCTGAGCATTCTCTCACGATCTTGGTGACTTGGAATCGTGATGATGATAGCTTCCAAAGTCAACCTGGTGGCTGTTTCACAACGTAAGTTTAAGTTTACGTGCAAAAGTCTTTCCGAGCAAATTCATAGAGAGGGATTATTTGATGCTTATTCTACGAATAACTATGAGTTCTGATATGATTTTTTTAGAAAAAGAGGAACCATAATAGAAATGCTGTTCTCACCATGCGTTTGGCAAGCTCGGTAGCCTTCTTAAGTTCATCACTTGCACCGGCTGTGACATGATCTTGCCAAATATCATCTCTTCAGCCACCCGACCACCCATACAAACATCAAGGGACAGCCAAGTATTGCTTCTTGCTGACTAAATTATTGTCATCAAAAGGAAGCTGTTTTACTACTCCCCGTGAGGATCCATAAGGCATGATTGATGCTTTGTGGATGGTACGTGCACCTTCGGTGTTGAGAGCTACGATAGCATGACCACTTTCGTGATATGCTACAAGCTGCAAGACAATAACATGTTTTCAAATCTTTTGTTTATCTTTTAGATGCAATGATCCGGTCGAAATCATGATTCCATGGAACTTGATAACCAACCTTCCTATCTCCTTAGGATATATACATACTTCTACGTTCTATGCCCATGCGTACCCTGTCTAAGGCGGACTCCAGTACTGAACTAGTCAATTGCTCAACACCTAATGTAGCAGCCTTAGTAACAGCTATGTTTACCAAGTTGGCCAGATCTAATGACTCAGTACGCAACAAAACAAGAAAAATATACACCCCTTAATCTTCATCAGGAGGTAATCAACGGCGAGTGTGATATTGTCAATTATGTGGAAGATGTACCTGCACTGGTAAAGCCTGGTGTTCCATGAGCGATTGCTTTGATATCGACATCATCAGCCACGGGTGGGCTTATCCTTTAAATACAACTCTAATATTTCTTGTCGACCATGGACATCTGGACAAGGAACAACAATCTGACAATGAAAACACTTTGCCTTTTAATGAGTCTAAGAAAAACCAGTAAGCTTTCTGCTGGAAAATTTAGCTAAGCATAATCCTGTGAGGGAAAAGAAGCTCCAACTTGAAGAAAAAAAGGAACCATAACAGAGGACTTACATGTCTGTCAAATCCGCCAGGCCTCATCAAAGCTGGATCGAGCAGATCGGGGACGTTTTTCGCAGCTATCAATATGACTCCCTACATGATATTCAAGAGATCACGCTCATGCAAACCTAGGATGCAATCATGGAATGCTGTGAAGCAATAACATGATATATATCACCTGATTTTGTTCAAAACCATCCAATTCGACAAGGAGTCGATTCAAACACTTCCCACTGTTGATATGCCATGCTTTTCTTGTGGATCCGATCCCATCAATCTCATCTATAAATATGATGGAAGGAGCCTACAAAATATTGAACTAGTATATCGACAAACATTAAAAG
>LIEC01012283.1:0-27640 GCA_001925005.1 Drosera capensis
AACCCTTGGTACAGGTTCTTTAATCTTTAGAGATATTGCTTATGTCAAGGGCTTAGAACATAACCTGCTATCTATTAGTCAGTAGTGTGATAAGAATTATGATGTGTCATTTACTCAGGATACATGCCAAGTAAAAGATATATGCAGTAGGAATTAGATGTGTCACACAAGAAGTTAAATTACTAGGAATTAGAAATAGAAACATATATGCAATAGACTTTGATTCATCACAATCAGAACAAATTATTTGTTTCTACACCAAAGAAGCTGAAAATACAAATTGGTTATGGCACAAAATATTAGCTCATCTTAACTTCAAAACTATAACAAGATTATCCTCAGATTCACAAATATAATTTAAAAAGGATAAATTATAAGACCATGTAAGGAAGGAAAGCAGACTAGGACAAACTTTAAACCTTTAAACTCCTCAGAATCAACTAGGATTCTTGAACTGCTACATATGGATCTCTTTGGTCCAGTTGAGATAGAAAAGTTAAACAGAAAAAGATACACTCTAGTTATAGTAGATGATTACTCCAAATATACTTAGGTGATATTCCTACATAAAAAGAGTGAAAAATGTAGTTTGCTGACAAGGTTTCTTAGACAGATTCAAAATGAAAAAGGAATAGAAGTAATCACAATTAAAAGTGATCATGAACCTGAGTTTGATCAAACAGGAATAGATGTCTACTACAATGATCATGGAATTAAACATAACTTCTTAGCACCAAGAACAACTCAACAAAATGGTGTGGCTAAGAGAAAGAATAGAACACTTATAGAGCCAACTAGAACAATGCTTGCTGATGCAAACCTATCCAAAAGCTTCTGGGCAGAAGCAGTAAACACAGCTTACTATATTCAAAATAGGTGCACAATTCACAAACTTTATAAGAAAACCTCGTATGAATTGTGAAAAGGAAAAACACCAAGTGTGAAATACTTTCATGCATTTGGATGCATTTGTTATATACATAAAAATGATAAAAATCATTTACAGAAATTTGATCCTAAGGCAGATGAGGCAACCTTCTTAGGATACTCAACAAACAGCAAGGCATTTGGAGTATACAATAAGAGAACACAGACTTTGAGGAGTTAGTTCATGTATCGTTTGATGAATAAGAAATATTCTTAAGAGATGCAAATGTATTTGATGAGGAATGTGCATGCAATGAACAGGCTACAAAAGAGGTCATTAATACTACAGACAAGGAAGAGTAGTCTGTACATAATGACATTGCAGTAGAGGAAGAAGAACAATCTCAACAATAATTAGAATCAAATGAATAAGATAAAGGAAGATGGATTAAGGCACATACATAGGATGATATAATAGGAGATAAGAATGCATCTGTGCAGACTAGAAGCGAAACAAAATGCAGAATGCCTGTCTACCTGTTTCATATCTGAAATAGACCCTAAGGTAATAAATGAAGCTCTAAATGATCCAAACTGGGTGGATGCAATGCAAGAAGAACTAAATGAGTTCGAAAGAAATAAGGTATGGTATCTCACACAAAGACCTAAAAACTATCCAGTTACGGGATGCAAATGGGTGTTTAGAAACAAATCTAATGAAAATGGAATAGTTATCAGAAACAAGGCTAGATTAGTTGCTAAGGGATACTCACAAGAAGAAGGAATTAATTTTGATGAAACCTTTGCACCAGTAGCAAGATTAGAAGCCATAAGAATGTTCCTTGCTTATACAGCATACCAAGGATTTAAAGTCTATCAAATGGATGTAAAAAGTGCATTCCTAAATGGAAAGCTGCAAGAGGAAGTTTATGTTGAACAACCTCATGGCTTCCAGGACTATGAATATCCAGAGCATGTATATAGGTTAGATAAGGCATTATATGGGCTAAAACAAGCATTTAGAGCATGGTATGAAACTCTCTCAACTTTTCTCTGTGAGAATAAATTTGAAAGAGGTAAGGTGGATACCACTCTGTTCTTAAAGAAGCATAAGGAACACATATTGTTAGTACAAATCTATGTTGATGATATTATATTTGGTTGCACTAATGATAAACTTTGTGAAAGATTTGCAGAACTAATGAAATCTAAATTTGAAATGAGTTTAATGGGAGAACTAAAATATTTCCTAGGACTGCAAGCACAACAACTAAAAAATGGAATTTTCTTAAATCAATCTAAGTACTTAAAGAACACAATTAAAAAATATTATGGATGAGGTCACAACTTGCAGACTATGGTATAATATTCTCTAAAACCTCTATATTTTGTGACAATACGTCTACAATGGCTATTTCAGAAAATCTATTTTTTCATTCAAGAACCCAACACAATGATGTCACATATCATTTTATCAGGGATCATGTATAGAAAGGTCATATTAAATTGGAATACATTCCAACCGAAAAACAAGTTGCAGACATTTTTACAAAACCTCTTGATGAAAACAAGTTCTTTCAATTTCGTGAAAAAAATGGGTATACTTGATTTAAAACAATAAAACTGGCCAAAGTGTTTTAACTGCTCTACTGCATGTGTAGAATGCAGACTAGCATCATTTATGCAAAACAAGTTCATTCAATTTCGTGAAGAATTGGGTATACTTGATTCAAAACAATAAAACTAGCCAAAATATTTTAACTCCTCTACTGCATGTGTAGAATGCAGACTAGCATCATTTATGCAAAATACAGACTAGCAATATTGCTCTACTGCTCTACTTCTTAGTCAATAAGTTGAGTGCAGACTAAAATCAATAGTGTTCTTCTGCATTTATTTTAGGAAACTAAATCCGTTTTAAAATGTTAAATAACTGCTTTCCTAAAATAACGCATAACAATCAATTGATGAGTGTTACTGTGTAATGGCTAGAAAAAGCATAGACAACGGTCATATTCTCCAAACGAGTATAAAAACTATAGATTTTCAATTAGAAAATCACTTTTCTCTCTAATCACACACACTCTCACTCTAACAAACGCACAAACTCTCTCTCTCTAAACTCTTGAGCGCTCTACTCCACGAAATTGAAACCCTAACTTCTTGAAAAATACTTCAAATTCGATTTCTAAAACATCGCAATTCTTTCAAATTACTTTGAAAATGGCCAACACACCATCTAGTTCATCAAATAAAAGCCAGAAATCCTCTGAATATCAGAGGAGTCCTTAGAAAAGAATTCAACTTCAAACTAGTGTCGTGTTTGACTTCAATTCAATTCGGGACGAGCAAGAAGAAGTCAGAGACATAGCTGACTTGATCGAAGAGGCTGGACGAAAGTCTCTGTGTGAACAAACAAGCACAATATATGATGGTGAAGTTCTAGACTTCATCAAGATGGGGCAAGTTATAGATAGTCTGCAGCAAATTACTTACACCTCTACTACAAGAGGAATAACTATTCAGGTGAACTCTGACGACCTTGCACAATTCTTCAATCTTCCAAATAAAGATTCAAGAATCATTCCACCAAAAGTTGTCAAGCTTGGAAGGCAAGCAATGCTCAGCCAAGACAGATGGAATGAGGGGATAAGAACAAAGAGGAGATTCTTATCGAAAGAGCACAAACTACTTGCTCATATTGTGAAGAAAGCCATTCTCTCCAGAGAATTCAGCAAGGATCAAATAACCACTGATCAACAGGAGATCATGTGTGCGATTCTCACAAAAACAAGAGTAAACTGGGTCAGTTTAATCATGTATCAACTTGCGAGATCGGTGAAGGCAAGACTACCACTATTTGGAAGGATAATCAGCATCCTTCTCAAATAAAAGTTGAAGATCTCCGAGAAGGAAGGAAGGCCGTGGAACCAATCCAAGCAGATCAACATCTAGAAGATTGGAAAAGCTCCCACAGGACTAATAAAGAAGTCTGCAAACCAACCACAGAACCCTGTGGAAGTACAGACTAGACGAAAGGCCAAGCAGACCGTTGTGGTAGTGCAGACTACTCCAGTAAAGACACGGTCTGCAAAGAAGGAGACCAAGAAGATGCCAGCCCAACAAAAATTAAAGAAACCAAGAGCAATAAGGAGGAAAATTATTGTGCATACCTCTGATGAGGAAACTGAATCCGACAAACCTGCTGTAGATTCAACAACAATCAACGAAAAAGAAACAGAGTCTACAATAGTTATTCAACCACAATCCGATAACTGAGCCCTCTTCTTCACGAATTCCACCAAAAGTACCAAAAATTGCCGCTTTTATGATGGAAATATGGCAATTCAATTCCTGAAGGCAGGAGCAGATGAAGACTTGAAGAACCTGATCTTGGAGGCTCAAGTGAGCTTTCAGGAGATAAGAGAAGACCCTCGAGCTGAGTTCAGACAAAAGCTCGCTACAAACGGCTATACCCACGAAGAAATAAGGGAAATCGAGGCCAAGATGTCAGTTCTGCAGATGAAACCAACCTTAGTTACCTCTGCTGCACCAACTCTCACCATCAGACCCCTTGCAGCAGAGCCAACAACGACGACAACAATTGTTCCATTCTTAGACAGTAGAATAGAAACTTCACCAATTGCAGATGACCAATCGACCACTGCAACTGCGATATGGATAAATAACAACATCCACAACTCAGGAAAAGCCCTTTCCTGAGAAGATCATTGAATCAGTAATCTAGACGATCAAGGCAGTCGAGACAATTCTACTGTAACAGAAAGTCATAAATACTCAACTGCTTGCAGAAAGGACTCAAGCAAAGATGAAGAAGAAGGTCCAAAGCGACAAATTGATTCAAGAGTTCAAGTCACAACACAATCTACCTATCAAGAGATCAAGAACAACACCGACACCAACACCAATCACAGTAGCACCAGCAAAGATAGTTACTTCAAGGAGAACAACAATGTCTGCAAGACCAAAATTAATTCCCCAAGGACCTAAAACGTTATACCAGATCAATCCAGACTAATCTAAAACACTAATTGGTGACATCACTGGAATGACCGAAGGGGAGATTCATCAACTGATTGAACTCCAAAAGTAGGAAGTAAGGAGGTCAACAAGACCTAAGGTACCTCACTTCCTGATCAATGGAGCTCTTGAATTCAAGGATTCCACATTGAAGACCAAAAGCCTCAGACATGCCCTCCTTAGGCATGTTGAGTTTCTCAACACTCCAGAAATCGAAGCAGAACTCAAGAGATTTCTAGAAAAACATATCAAATCTGCCACTGAGGAGGTTTATGAATACCTCTCTCGACCTGATCTGGGAGAACATCAACCAGGGGGTAATGATGAAGATGACAATGGAGGTGACCAACCTCAACAAGACCCTCATGATGATGAAGATGGCATCATAGATCAAGTAGCAGCTGAAGGAGTACAGATGCAGCAGACTATAGCTGAGCAACCTGAAGAACCTTCTGTAGTAGAGGAGGCTCATGCAGTAGTGGAAGTTGCAGAAGATACGTCTGTAGCTAAAAGAGATATTCCTCCAATTGAAGGACCAATGGAAGTAGCACAGCCAACTGCAAAAGAAAGTCATGATGAGGTCTCAACTGACGAATCCATTGCAAAAACACCACTGATCATTGCTCTCGCAGTAGAAAAGGCACTTGATGAGCATGTAGATGAGGGATAAGCCACTCAACAACACACAAAACTTCCTGATATTGAAGAAGACATACCTGTAGCCGAGGTCACATCCATCGAAGTCCCAACCAATGTAAACGAGTTCATTGTCCCTGCAGCCAAGACAAATAATGCAGACAACTTTAATTTGGTTGCAACAGAGAAAGAATAAGCAACTCCATCTAGAGATATTGAACACATAGTCTTTACTCCACCATCTGGATTTGGGTTAGCTCAAATGGAACCACATATACCCTCTGTAGTCCTGGAGCCAATATACAGTGATACCTTAGCAACCAAAATGACTCCAACAACATCAAAGACCTCAAGAAAGCATTTGAGGAACATGAAGTTCAACTCCTCTCTATCCAACCACATCAGTAAGGGGAAAAAATCCCCTTTTCACCCTCAGAAGACACAACACAGTACAGACTACGTCAACTTGATCAAGAGATCTATGGAATGCACTTATGGATCAGGACTTCCTTCCACGATCTCCTAGAAACTTTGGAGCCAATTGTAACAGACCAATTGTGTTACTATATTATTATTAACAATGTAATTAAGTTGAACTGAGTATCAACGAGTTGTATTTAGTTTTGTAAGAATGAAGTATACTTGTTGTATTACATACAAGTTTTTTTGTTAGCATCAATTTAGGGAGAGATTGATAGGAATGTGTAATCCCTCCATTTGTATAGAAATTAATGTAACAAAAATTAGATGTATTACTTATAATGTAGTTAGTGTGTTTAGGCTAGAAGTTAAGTAGGTACCTACAGTCTAGGTCAGATGCCAGTGAGCAGATGTATGAAGATCGTACAAATCACCAGATGCAGACTACTACAGAGGACTTTGGATAAACAGCTATTACATTGATAAGAAACAAAAGAACTCAAAGGCTTCAAGATGAAAGACTGAGCTTGCAGACGAGGACAAACATGGCAAGGCATGAACTGAGTCAGATTTGAGTGCAGAAAAAGATTGCAATAGAGACTGTGTGTAGACTAGGGTTACAGTATGGGATGCTGACTAGGGTTGTAACAGAGATTGGGTGCAGACTAGACGTTGTAGCAGACCGGATTATAGCAGAGGTGATTGCTAGGATGGGGTCAGAGATTTGAAGTCAGTCAAGCGAGGATTTGAGTTAAAGTTGCAACGGCATAAATTCTGGAGATAATGGACTGTGAGCATCAGGAACGAGATGGTGGAGAACACTAGTGGCAAAATATCATTTCAGGAACAGTGTGTTATCTGCCTTATGTTCTAAGCCTTTGACATAAGATACATCTATAAAGATTAAGGAACCTGTACCAAGGGTTCTATAACCTTTAGTTGTATCTGTCTTTCCTCCTCCAAAAATGACGAGTGGTCCTTGTTCCTTTCTGTAGTCCTCAAGGATGGATTTGTTTCCCGTAATGTGTCCTGAGCATCCACTGTCAAAATAAAATATTCCTCTCTATTTTTCCTGCATTAAAACATAAAGAGTTTGCACATGGTACCCACTCATATGGGTCCTCATTTGTTAGTTTTTTCGAATCCTCACTTGAATTATTTTCTTGTGGGAATTCCAGCATTCAAAGGACTTGTGGCCAAGTTTTCCACAGGTATAACAATAGACCTTTGGTCTTACAGTTTCAAGTGGTCTTCTCCAGTTTTTCCATCTTGTCTACTGCATCTGGCATGAGTAGGGCTGCCTCACGTGTGGCTTTCTCCATATTGTTTTGGAGATGTTATTCCACACTAAGTAGTTAGGTGCATACTGAAGTTCATAAGGTCTTTCATTGAACCTTTTCTTAGGATTCCTGGCTTACATCAGCTTGTGTTTGAGATTGTCTGTTCATCATCAGAGTCTGTATCACTCCATATCTTTGCAGTATAGGCTTTGCTTCTTTCCTTTCTTCCAGAATTGTATTTGTTGTAGTCCTTCTTGTATTTTTGTGCAGATGATTCTTGTGTGGGTCGTCTGCATTGTGCAGCAAAGTATCCTACCTTGACATAATTATAGCAGACTTCCTTCTCTGCTTCTTTTGTTTTTGTGACCTCCTTTTGAACAGCTTCTTGAACTTATTTCCCATCAAGGCAAGTTCTTCAGATAGTCTTTGTTCACTTGCAGATGAGGTGTCACTTGTCTCCTCTTCTGCCATTGACGTCAGAATTTTCTCTTGAGCTTTAAAAGGTAGAGTCTTTTTTCTGGCCTCATGTATTTATTTCTTCTATTCAACTTTTAGATTGTAAGTGGGCAGCACACCATACAATTATGCGAGAGACATCTTGGCGAGATCTCTGGATTCTCTTATCACTGTCATTTTTGTTCCCCAGATCTCTCCAAGTGATCTCATAAACTTTAGGTTGACATCCTTATTGTCGAAAAATTTTCCTAAGGTTTGGAGATTGTTTATGAGAGCATTGAATTTTTCAAAAAAGCTGGTTAGGTTCTTATTTGATCTCATTGATACCTAGTCGTATTGCTGCATCAAGACAACTTTCTTGTTCTCCCTTATTTCATTCGTCCCTTTATTTCAAAGCCGCAGAGCCTCCCATGCCTCCTTTTGCAGTGGTTGTATGAACCACCTCAAACATATTGTCATCAAGAGTTTTGAATATTAGGTTCCTCGCTCTTCTATCTACAAGTACCAGATCCCAATCTTCTCTTGACCATAGAGATTTTGGTTTGTTCACTTCATTGGTTGCATCTACTGGATTTGGCATCTATGGAATGTGAGGTCCATCAATGATGATGTCTTACATTCTTTCATCTATTGAGTCAAGATGTGCAAACATCCTTTGCTTCCAGTGATTGAACTTTCAAACGAACATATAGGTGGCTCTCTGCTGTTGTGACATTTAGGCTGCTTTGGTGAAGCCATATTTTCTTTATAAAAATAAACTGTTAGTAACTTCTTTGCAGATAAAAGGAATGACCTTTTTTTTTCCACAACTGTTAAGTCTGAAAGTCAGGTTCTGATACCAATTGTTAGATCCAAGATTCAACCTAGAGGGGGATGAATAGATTGATTAAAAAATATTTGAATTTATGCAACGGATTAAACTTTTTTGTAGTTAACTGTTCTATGGAGACTACTTGAATAGTCTATAGTAGAGACTGAAGTTAACTCTTCTATGCAGACCATTTGAACAGTCTACAGTAGAGACTCAGTAGTTTGCATCAGAGACTTCAAACTTTATAGTTTGTCTCTATTTGGCTATGATGATGAGTTTTTAACAGTTCTAAAATGAAAGCAAGTAAAGAACACAAGCTCTACTCTGTGGTGCAACTTTTAATATACCCATGACACCTCACACCGCATCTAGAAGTCTGAGACAAGCATTGGAAGACATAAAGTTGACAACAACACAAGAAGGACCATACTCCACTGTCAGAGAGACAACCGTTGCTGGGACCACATAACCATAACAAGTCTCTCCAATCTCTCTAGAGACAAAAATGGAATACATGCTGTGACAACTGGATTATGAAGTTTATAGCATGCATCAATGGACAAAAGATGGTTTTAGAGACCTTCTTGACTAATCAGAACCAGTTGCAAAAGAGCTAGCATCAGAAAAGGAAACCATAAACAAATGTTTCGAAGAGTTTCATGATATTCTTTCTGACATGGCTCAAGGTCTTCTAAATAAGATCCAACGGAGCAATGCCCACAATATTCAAGAATAGAGAATCAGCAGCATGGGACATCTTTGCCCCATGATGGTCGATATGTATTGGCAGGATGGTTGGGATCGGATCCGTGTGATAGTGGTTCATGGGACAAAGGAAACTTACTGTGTAACAGCTCAGAATCAATCTTGCTTTGATTGGCCTAGTGAATTAAGGGAAGAATTGACCGATGAAATGATTATGGTAACGTTTGAATGTAATATGTCAAAAAAGCAAAAGAAATCAAGAATAAAAATGATCTGGATTCGAACTCATGAGTTCATGTCTTAAAATGCTCGTTTCATTCATGACGTTAAATCTGATATTCTTGATAATGTTTCATCATAAATTATTTATCTTTTTTTAAAATTAATTCGAAAATTCGGATTATTATAACAACATGACACAGATAAAAAGGATGACGCGGGTCAATTCATGTAGCTAACTAGTGAGAGAGGCTAGCTTCATTTGTCGTATTAATTCATTCTTTTATTTCTGAGTTCTTTTGTAACATGAGCTAATCCTAAGAATATCAATTATATTTTTTTTTACTAAAGACAAGACAAGCGACTTTCCGATCACAGAATAGCACTGCATATTCCACAATTCACGAATAGCACTACACCAAAGTAAATAAATGATCAAAATGAAATAGTCTGACTGATTGATGATCAGGTGAACCAGTGGTATGCGACAGAACAGCATCATGAGGAACTTAATCGCACATGCCGATGCATCTGCCCGTTTCTTTTTCCATGTAAACTCGTCCGGAGAAAAGTCTGAAACCGCCAACTGTATCTAGATAGTTATCCAAAGAACGTAGAAACGATTTGACAGGATACGTGAGAAATGAATGACACACATTTGAATCCATTGTACATTTTGTTCAGATACAATGTTAGCAAATCCCATATAGAAGTTTCTAAGGACAACAGGTCATGATACAAGAACCGCATTCAACAAACTGTCATGTGGCTGCTGTGGTGGTCGTCGCGCTGCCCGTGATGGGGGTGTCTGAGGAAGACACAACTACAATGACTATACAAAAATGAATACAGATACAGCTTATGCCAAATTCCCACTGCCTTGCTGCCACAAGTTGATAATATCGGTGGCCTGATTGAGAAGAATGATCATTTGTTTCTGCGATATCCACGGCTTACTCTCAATCAACACTTTGAGCTCTTCCCAAGCATCTTTTCTGGGCCAAAAATAATATGGACTTAACGGAATCGTGCCATGACCTGGTATATATGTGTCTAAGGCGATTCCAATGTTCTTCCCCATCCAAATGAATTTGAGAACCACCCTCTGTTTCTCCGACGGACCCACGACAACTCCTAGCCTCTGCAGCAAAATAATGCACAAATTTCAGCTAAAACAAACTTAGATGAATATTGTGATCCTCTTATAATCACACATGTTTGATTCATCTACCACAATAGGACTTCCTTCAGGTTTAGGAATTCAAGGTTTCCTACAATCTCCTCAAAGTTCTTCCCATTCCCTCTCTCGATTGGCAACAAATTCATCCATTCATATATCAATCTTGGATCAAACAACAATATGACAAAATCATCCCATCTCTAACCAGTCATCCCTAACCAAGAGACCCAATTTCAATCACACATCACAAAATCATCGAAGCCCAGTAATTAAATTATTCCCATTTCCCAATCCCACCTCTTTCAAGACAGGAAGATCACCGAAATTACCAACCACGGCCGGTGGCACCACAAATCCCTCCTCCTCCTCCTCTGCCTCATACCCCTCCTCATACTCCTCCTCCTTCTCCTCTACCTCTTCCCCCTCCTGATTCCCCTCCTCCTCCTCCTCATCATACCCCTCCTTATACCCCTCCTCATACTCCTCCTCCTCCTCTTCCTCTTCCTCCTCCTCATTCCCCTCCTCATCCTCCTCCTCTTCCTCCTCATATTTCTCATAATTATCATCATCATCAAGCGCTTTAATCACTACACCCCGAGCAGCAGCCGCCGAAATTAACCGAGAACGTCGTGTCCATTGTAGGCGGTGGCCGGGTTTGGGACTGGAAAAAAAGGTGATTAATGGGGCGAAAAAGGAAAAGGGTTTGTTGGGTTTGGTGAGGGGAAAGGGGAGAGAGGGTTGGAATTGGGTTGTGAGTGTTGTTGGGTGAGCCGCTGCCGCCGGCATTGACAGCATCATACTTGAGAGTGAGAGAAAAGCAAGAGAGAAGAGGGACTGGTGGTGTTCGGGTTTTGAAAAGGTAGGATAAGGTGGATTCTATTGATCCTACCATCTATATATATATATATAAAAGAGAAGAGGGACCGGTAGTGTTCGGGTTTTGAAAAGGTAGAATAAGGTGGATTCCATTGATCCGAACATCAAAATATATATATATATATATGATTGATTTATTTATTGATTTTATATTATAAATTTTATTTTGAAAGTTATTTTGTTTAACAGAATCTTTCTCGAATCATTTTGTATAATGTAAAATCAATGACATATTTTCGCATATATATACATTCTCTTCGTCGTATTATTTTGATCAGATATGTATGATGATTAAAGATTTGATCGATATTATCGAATTATCAAATGTGTTTTTTAAATATCGTAAAACATTAATAATTTTTAACGTTATTATCTATAGCCCTAAGGCAATATAAAATTTAAATCGTGTTGTTTAAATTAATAACGAAACACTTTAAATTACGTATTGAATAATATATTGAAAAATAATAATATAATAATTATGAGATAGATGTAATATAAAATAACCAAACTTCATGAATTCCATGACACGAGGACATGCTCATGGAATTTTTTAATCATTTACATAGTTGCTAGGGTTATTATGGGTATTCAAACCTATATATTTAATTTAAAGGTTAATGTCACATTGAATCAATCAATATAATATCTACAATTGTTTTTCAATTTAACTAGCATGTAACCCGCGCCATGGACGGGTTGTTGTCTACTTTGTGTTCAATTGTTATGTTATTTGTTTATGTATGTTCCTTCGAGTGGTAGGATATGCTAATAACTGTAGATTATTTATAAGTTAACCATGTGTTTGCTACCATGCGTCTAACGTGAAGCTGCAATCCACATCTACATAATGAACTTCAATTTCATCGGAGTTAGCAAACTATTGTGAATTATGACAACCCATAGAGCAATGAGAATAAAGTGACAGAAAATGGATATAATTTTAAAAAGGTGAAACAGTTTCCGAAGCTGCCGATTTAATAACATCATATTTTGAATTTAAAACGACAAATGCCTAATATAATGAAACTTTGAAGTTTTGACATTGTTTTCTCAATTGATCAACAACACATAACTTTGGAAGTTTGGTTTGACTTTAACCTCTTTTGTAGTTATTTCCTCCTATAAAATCTATTATTAGGTATTGTGAAACCATTAGGTACTACAGAGATTTGCCATAATGCTCAATCTTAGTTGCTTCTGAGATGCATAGTAGCTAATTCACTTTAATCCACCAGAGGTTCTTCTGGTTCATCGATTGATTCACCTTTCACATTAGCCTCACTTTGTTCCTTCGTGGTTTCGTCGATGGGCTCTTTCTTTGGAGCTAGCAGTTCTTCTTTTATATGTTTTTTGTGGTAGTTGAGTATGATATTTGCTTAGTTCTTTGTCCAAATTCTATTTTTGAAATACGTTTCATTCGGTTATCTCTCAATCAATAAATCTTTGTATTTTTCTTTGATTTGTTTCTAGTGATGAGTATCTAGAAGTATTGCTATGAGGCAGTTGACTTTGTCTGGCTCTCGTTGTAGCTTGTTTGTGTCGTAGAAGTTGTAGGCGTTAATTGGTTCTTGAATTCGGCAAACATGCGATGAAACAATTTCAATTGGCAACATCTTATGCGTGTAAGGGTTTAACCTGTCCTTCTGTTTGTTTCTTTTTTTTTTTTTATGGATTGAGAGAGGAGAATGATTGTCATTGATTCCATGTTGTATCAATGAAGAGAATTTAGGCAGTTAGATAATTGTTAAGTGTGTATTGAAACAAAGCTGAAGTTGGTCGGTCATTCAAAACCAGTATTCATATTGTGTATTGCAAGTGACAGCAAAGGCCAAAGCACCTTATCATTAAAGGTATGGCATCACTCATTGTTAGGGAAAACTGTAGTATTTAAAAGAGACGACTATTCGTGTTTGAAATTCATATTGTTAATGGATTTGGCCTAATATATGGTCTCATAGAGTTATTCTTCCATGAAGGTCACAAAGAAGTCATCCATGGAAAAATAATGATTCTGTAAAAGTAACGACATTAGATAATCAAGAATAGCGGGAGAAGGTATTTAAAAGAATTATTTGAGCGGAATTGATAGAAACTTTTCAAGAATAAGGATTTTTTAAAATCCGTATGCATTCAACATGCTTTCTCAATAAATATAGATAACCCTCACGATGTGGAATAGAATATAGAATATAAAATTTTCGTATATCTTGTGTTGTTTTTATAAGGAAATCCTAAAGGATTTCCCTTTGGTCAACCGAATACTACCTTGTGTTGTTGATATTATAGAGAAACAAGTTATGTCATAGCTGTAGAGTGATTTTTATGTATATAAGGAAGAAAGTAAGAAGTGAAAAGGGTTTTAGTTATACATCTGATGTTATTGTGTTTTGGTTTCCAATTAGTCTAAAGGCATGTTTTTCTTTTACTATTGTTAGAAGCTAAATGATTATTATGTACGAGGGTAATTGAGGAGTTGTAACAAGTTGATTTTGATGAATGTTACGATCCGAGGCTTCATGTAATGTTGTTTATTTATTGAAGGGATACACGTACTGTACTCATATAGCATTTTTAAGATGTTATATAGGATGATAATGAACTGGTGCAAGGTAATGAATTTTTCATTAATAGCATTTTTATTACCTCGTGTTTTTATATAACATGATAATCTACAGAACTCCCTCCATCAGAAGTTAAAAAGAAGAAGTGCGACGGCTGGTTGCATAGACTAAAACCATAGATCACATATGCTTTGCTTCTATTCAGATTCTGCAATGGTGTTGGTGCTCTTCTCTATCATCGCCATAAACTCTGCTCTGCAGGCTTCCTCAACACTGAGCTGATGCATAGTTATTGCATTGTTGTATCCCCCATACGAAATATATTTTCCGTGCATAGAAGGTTGGTATTCGTATAGTGGATGTGCTATTTCGTATGTTCCGGCAATAAGAACAATGCCCCCTTTATACGAGCTCTATATATTGTTGGCTCCAAGTTTAATATATATTAAGTGATTTTGGTTCCTATGTATATCCTTTGTTTCCGTAGGGCCTCTCTTGTGTTGCTTTAAGGAAAGTGGTCCTTCTTATGTAGGTTTGTTAGTAGGAATCATTGCGACATCAACTTGGGTGAATAACAAACAAGTTACAAAAAAAGGAAAATTCTGAATTGGAGATAGTGATACAATGAGGTCGGTGCAGCTCCTCTTCTCTGCTGCAAGTGTTTTCTTAAACCAACCATACCTTATGAGTCAACCCCATATTTTAAAAGAACTGAATTACCCTTTAATGAGGCATACCTTATGAGATCCCAGTTGCAGATGCTGGCAATGGTGTACAGATGGAATCCTACTCATTAATTAACAAAAAATGTAATATCATATTGATATGTGCCATAGAGCATGAGATATTGAGAACTTATCGGGCAATTCAGCAGCTTGTAAGACATACAGTTGCACATCCAAAAGCCACAAAAAGGATGGTAAAGAACTTAACACCAACAGTTAATAAGGAAAAGAGTTGCCAAAAGCACCAACAATAACACTACATATTGTAAGGATAAATACTCAAAGTTATAAAGGGATGAACATCGTGCTATACCAGCGTCTGACCAACAGTCCAAAGCTTGATGTGTAAATAAAGGATCCTGCCAGTGGGCATGGTCCTAGCTTGAGATGCAGTGTAACACATAGTCCTATTGCTAGATGGAAGATAACGTTGTGTGGTTATCCTCTCAATCCTGGACCAGCCTTAGGAATCGCTTTGTTGAACTTCATGCATACATAGTCCTTAAAGCTCATCTTTCGGGTGAAGCTAAACATCCACGATAAATTGATAAAATCCAGAAGAACATAAATTGGACTGATATGATTTTCTTGGAATTGGCTTAAATTAATTGAATATTTTGCAAGCCCTTGCCTATGTGTGGGGGCTGAATAGCATTGAGCCGCCTTACAATGTTTTGATTGCACGGTTGAGACCAACTGTCAGCAAGCACACTATATGACTCGGAAGATTCTTTTACCTCTTGTCTCAAGTAATAGAGTCCTTTAATAGCCCATATTGCCCAGTCGGAATCTTAGCGTGATGCTATTACAAGAAAGCATTTGAAGTACCTGCACCATGATAAAAAGGCAAGGGAATGCATTTGCATACAGGTCTCCACAACGCAAGGTTCACCATTTATGATACCTGTTATCTTAGGCACAACGCCTCTCTAATCAAGGTCAAACTCAGTAAAAGACAAAGGGAATGTGATGAGCACAAATATTACTCATAGTTTTTTAAGCTAATTTTCATTGTTTAGTATGTTTAAAGTTATGTTCTTTTATGTTTTAGTTTAGTTTTGTGTCTTGGACATTGCTATTGCTTTTCATATGGTTTTTATGCAGATATAGCCTTGTGAAGAGAGCTTTTAGCGTTCCATGGAAATGAAGCAATGTGGTTTGAAGTGTTTATGGAGATTTTGAAAACTTTGAAGAAGTTTGGATGCATTTTGATGAAGTTTCTGATGATAGTTTGAGTTATGAAGATGTTCTTAGTGCATATAAAGATGTTCGTTATTGTTTCGAATCAATTTGAAGCTGTTTTGATTTTACAATGTGTCACGGTCGTTACAGGAGACATAATGATTGTGACAAAAGTATAAAACAGTCCAAAGAAGTGTTCCACGTTGGTTCCGATCGTGAGCATGTCCGACACAATTGTCAGATGCCCAGAATCCATCCAAAACAGAATTGCCACAACCATCACGATTGTGACGGCCTCGGTCATGATCACGACACGACTTAACTGCAAGATATTTTCAAGAATTCAGCATGATTTTCTTCATATATATATTTTTTTTTTTGATATTTTTCTATAAATATGTCATGTTGTGTTCATTTTCAGAGTGAGAAAACAGGAGATATGAAGTTAGAAACCCTAGTTCGTCGTTCTCTTAGGTTTTATATTAGATCTCAAACACTTTTATTCTTCGTTTGGCTTGCTTGGATTGGATTTTCAGATTTATAGCTTTGGATTATTAACTCAAAAACCTTTTTCATGGGTTATGATAGGAATATACAATCCCTCCAATTATATACAAATTGATGAACAAATCTTAGAAGTATCAATCATGATGTTGTTAGTGTGCTTAGGCTAGAAATCAATTAGGGAGTTACAGTCTAGGTTGGATGCTGGAGAGCAGACGACCATAAATGGAAGCATCGTGTGGGCCACCAGATGTACACTACTACAGAGGATTTTGGCTAAGCAACTAAGGCATACATGGGCAACAAAAAACCTATAAATGCTTCAGGATCTAGGATTGAGCTTGCACACGAGGACCAACACAGCAAGACATGAAGTGCATGTGCAGATTAAGATTGCAAGAGGGACGGGATGCAGACTAGGGTTGTAGCAGGGAGTTGGGTGTAGGCTAGGTCTCACAGTATTGGGTGCAGACTACGGCTGCAGCAGACTGGAATACAGTAGAGATGGCTGCTGGGGTTTGGGTCAATGGTCTGAAGTCAGTCAAATAAAGATTTGAGGTACAGTGATGACAGTTTGAGAATCCGAGGTAGGTGAGCTGTTAACATCAGTTGGGGCACACATGTGACAGGTTGCCACATCAGATACTATACATTATCACAGGTTCATTTCCTAAGCCTATAAAAGGGGATCGTTGAAGCTCAAAGAGTAAGACTGTAGAACTTCAGATTGAAAAGCAAGAGTGTAAAGCAATCAGAAATTCATAGATTACTCAAGTGAGCTGAATCGTGAAGAACACAGAGAAAGAGTTCGCTAATCTGTAGAAGAAGAACAAAACTTGCAGTAGAGTCCTGTTGATTGGATTTGTGCAAAGATCTGGATTCTTCATCTTTTGTACAAGTTAGCTAACTTGTAAAAAGAAGTTTTCTTGTAATGTACAAACAAGAAGATAGTGAACTCACCTCTTGGCTTGACTAAATTGGTCACGAAGGGAAGACTCGACTAAGCTCTCTTTTATCAATTGATAATGAGTGTCTGAACCAGTATAAATATTGTGTTCTTTATTTTCTTTCATTACTTGATACTTAGAACTGTTAGAAACTGATCATCACACCCAAACAGGGACAAACAGTTTGAAGTCTCTTTTACAGACCACTAAGTAACTATTACAGACTACTCAAGTAGCTACATAGAACAATAGTCTGCAATGAATTTAAATCCGCTGCATAAGTCCAAAAATTATTTAAATCAACCTATTCAACCCCCCCCCCCCCCTCTCTAGGTTGAATCTTGGACCTTGCATTTGATAGGAATGTGCAATCCCTCCAATTATATAAAAATTAATGAAATAAAACTGAGATGTATTAGGCATAATATAGTTATAATGCTTACGCTAGAAAACAAGTCGATGATGGATGCTAAGGAGCAGACGGCTACAAATAATTGACATTGTGTGAGCCATCAGATGCAGACAACTACAAAGGTTTTTGGATAACCAGGTAAGGCATTTATGGGCAACAAAAAACCTGTAAATATTTCACGATATGGGATTGAGCTTGCAGACGATGACCAACATAGCAAAGCATAATGTGCATCAGATCTGAGTGCAGACTATGGTTATAGCAGGGACTTGATGAAGACTAGGGTGGGGGTTGCAGCAGGGACTTGATGTAGACTAGATCTTACAATACTGGATGCAGACTGGAGGTTGCAACAGACTGGAGGGCACCAGAGATGGTTGCTAAGGTGGGGTCAAAAGTCTGAAGTCAGTCAAACAAAGATTTAAGGTATAGGCAGCAACAGTACAAGATTCTGAAATAGGTGGACTGTCAACATCAGTTAGGGGACACGTATGACAAAGATGTCACATCAGAAACACTACCGTGTTTGCTGGGTTCATTCCATGTTCCTATAAAAGGGAATCGTTAAGGCTCATTGAAGTAAGCAAAGCAATCATAAATTCAAATATTACTCAAGAGAGCTAACTCGTGAAACATACAATGAAAGGAGTGTCACTAGTTTACAGAAGAACACAACTTGCAAGAGAGTCCAATAAATTGGATCTGTGCAAAGGATCTGAGTCCTTCATCTTTTGTATAAGTTAGATAACTTATAAAAAGAAGTTTCTTGTAAGCTACAAAGAAGAAGATAGTGATACTCACCTCTTGATTTGACTACAGTGGTCACCAAGGGAAGACTAGGCTAAGCTCTCTGTAAGATCCAAGATTCAACCTAGAGGAGGAGGGGTGAATAGATTGTTTCAAAAAATATTCAAACTTTTTATGCGGAGTACTAGTTCTTTGCAGACCACTATTCTATGCAGACCAAATAGGTAGTCTACAGACAATGCTTGGTGGTTTGCAGCAGAGAGTTCAAACTCTTTGAATTTATCTCTGTTTGGCTATGATGATTTGTTTCTAACAGTTCTAAATATCAAGCAATAAAGACAAATAATAGATAGTATTTATATTGGTTCAGACACTCGTTATCAAATGATAATCGAGAGCTTAGTTCAGTCTTCCCTTGATGACCAATGTAGTCAAGGCAAGAGGTGAGTATCACTATCTTCTTATTTGAGCTTATAAGAAAACTCCTTTTTATAAGCTATTTGACTTGTACAAAAGATAAAGGACTCAAATCCTTTGCACAAATCCAAACTCAAGGCTCTACTGCAAGATGTGTTCTTTTGCAGACTAGTGACACTCCTTTTACTGTGAACTTCACGAATTAGCTCTCTTGAGTAATCTTTGAATTTTTGATTGCTTTGCACGCTTGCCTTTCAATCACATTCAGCGGCCTTACTTCAATGAACCTCAACGGTTCCCTTTTATAGGCTTAAGAAACGAACCAAGCAAGCATAGTATTGTTTCTGATATGACACTTTGCCACTCGTGTGCCCCACCATCTTGTTTTTGATGCTGCCAGTCCACTAACTCCAGAAATTGCGTCGTTGCTTCTTTAACTCAAATCTTCGTTTGACTGACTCCAGACCTTTAACCCAACCCTAACAATCATCTCTACTGCAATCCAGTCTGCATCCAGTACTGTAAGTCCTAATCTACACCTTGCAACCCTAGTTGCTGCAACCTTAGTCTGTACCCAAATCTGATTCACTTCACGCCTTTCTATGTTGGTCCTCGTCTGCAAGGTCAATCTGACACTTTGCCACTCGTGTACCCCACCATCTTGTTTCTGATGCTGGCAGTCCACTAACTCCAGAAATTGCGTCGTTGCTTCTTTAACTCAAATCTTCATTTGACTGACTCTAGACCTTTAAACCCAACCCTAGCAATCATCTCTGCTGCAATCCAGTCTGCATCGAGTACTGTAAGACCTAATCTACACCTTGCAACCCTAGTCTTCACCAAGTCCTTGCTACAACCTTAGTCTGTACCTAAATCTGATTCACTTCATGCCTTGCTATGTTGGTCCTCGTCTGCAAGGTCAATCGCAGATCCTGAAGCCTTTGAAGTTCTTTTATTGCTCATGAATGTCCTAACTGCTTAGCCAAAGTCCCTAATAGTAGTTGTCTGCATCTGGTGGCTCACATGATGTCCATCATTTGCAGCCGCCTGCTCTCCAGCATCCAACCTAGATTGTAATTCCCTACTTGACTTCTAGCCTAAACATAGTAATTATATTATGACTAATACATCTTAGTTTTGTTTCATCAATTTCTATACAATTGGAGGGATTGCACATTCCTATCACTATCGATTATCATTTGATAATGAGTGTCTGAATCAGTATACATATTGTGTCCTTTATTTGCATTTATTACTTAATATTTAGAACTGTTAGAAACAAATCATCACAACCAAATAGAGACAAACGCAAAGAGTTTGAAGTCTTTGCTGCAGACCACCAAGCATCATCTGCAGACTACCTAAGTGGTCTGCATAGAACAGTGGTTTGCAAAGAACTAGTAATCCGCATCAAAAGTTTAAATAATTTTTTAATCAACCTATTCACCCTCCTCTAGGTTGAATCTTGAACCTTACAAATTCTCAAAAGAGAAGGTTATTCTTTTTACCAAACATATGCGGATCCAACCACGATCTGATAATAAGAACAAGAGATCTTTCTTGATCAATCATAATCATAATTAAGAAGAAAAGAACAAAAACTATTCCGTCATTTTTTTGTCCATTCCGTCTCATTCAGCTCAAGTGCCCATTCCGTCATTTTTTTTGTCCAAATGCATTTTATTCCTTCTTTTTTCAACTATCCTTTGGACTAGGGAGAGCATTTCCCAATATTTTTTGATTTTTTTTATCATTCTAATAACTCTTTTTTTATTTTCATCGTTCGATTGAGTCAATCTCGATGAATCTAGAAGAGCGGATTTCAAATTGGAACGAGGGTATAACAAAAAGTCTTGGAATTCCGTGGGGATACTTAATTGGGGCTGAGCTAACTAGAATGCAAAGTCGTATCACTTTAGTTAATAAGATACAAAAGATTTATCGATCCCCTTTTCCCCCCACTTCTACCTTATTCAGATTAGTGGATGGTTCTAGTCTACTTCGTCATCTGGTTTAGCTCCCCTGCTTTCAAGGAAATGAGATTCGTACTGATTTCTATTTTCTTTCCCTTTGATTCAGTGCTTATCTTCTGTTGATTGCCTTCCACATTGCTCTTCACTTCCTCAACAGTAACAAGTGGAGTTGAATCAACAAGAAGAGTCTCGTTCAAGTGCTTGGCAACGATTGTACAATTTCGTGATACGTTGGCAAACTTATTCCAATTTCAAGATCTCTGATTGAATCGGTATATGCAATCAGAGCCTGACTTTCCAGACTTAATAGTTTTCGGAAAAAAAGGTCATTATCTTATTTGTAAAGAAGTTATTTACAGTTTGTTTTTGTAAAGAAAAATGGCTCCTCCAAAGCTTCCTATGTGTCCAAATAGTGGAGAGCCTTCAACGTGTTCATTTGATAAATTCAACCACTAGAAGCTGAGGATGCTTGCACATCTTGATTCAATAGATGAGAGAATGTAAGATATCATCACTGATGGACCTCTCATTCCAATGATGTCAGATCCAATGGACGCAACACATGAAGTATACAGACCAAAGTCACTTTGGTCAAGAAAAGATTGGGATCTGGTGCTGGTTGATAGAAGAGTAAGGAACCAGATTTTCAAAGCTCTTGATGACAACATGTTTAAAATAGTGGTTCATACAACCACTACAAAGGAAGCAAGGGAAGCTCTTGCTCAAAAAACAAAGGAACCAACAAAATAAGGGAGAACAAGAAGGATGTTCTAATGCAACAATACGATTGGGTCTCAATGAGATCTGATGAAAATTTGACCACCTTCTATGAAAGGTCCAATATTCTCATCAAAAATCTCTAAACCTTAGGAAAGACTTTCGAAAATGTGTCAGTCAACCCAAAGTTGTGAGATCTATTGGTGAAATATGGAGCACAAAGACCACAGCTATTAGGGAATCCAGAGATCTAACAAAGATGTCTTTGGCTCCACTGTACGGTGTATTGCATACATACAATCTTGAAGTTGAGTAGAAGAAACAAATAGATGCACAATTCACAAACTATATAAAAAGACTCCATATGAATTGTGGAAAGGAAAGACACCAAGTGTCAAATACTTCTGTAATGGCTATTTCAGAAAATCCAATTTTTCATTCAAGAACCACGCATATGAATGTCAGAGATCACTTTATCAGAGATCATGTGCAAAAAGGTCATATTAAATTGGAATATATTCCAATAGAAAAACAAATTACAAACATTTTTACAAACCCTCTTGATGAGAGTAAGTTTACTCAATTTCGAAGAGAATTGGGTATACTTGATTTGAAACAATGAAACTGGCCAAAATGCTTTACTGCCCTACTGCATATGTAGAATACACACTGTCATTATTTTTATGATATGTAGACTAGAATTATTGCTCTACTGGTTGCTGCACACATGGAAGCAGACTAGAAGCAATATTGCTCTACTGCATTTATTTTTTAAAAAAATATTAACGTTATCAAAAAGTTTTCCTTAAATCACGAAACACTCAAAATAATTGACTGATACTGTGTAACGGCTAGAAACTTCTAGCAACGGTAATATTTTTGGAGACTATAAAAGGAGAAATTTTTCTAAATAAAAATCACTTTACTCTCTCATATACACTCTCTCTCACTCTCTAAAATGCTCTCAATCTTTCTCTAATCATTCGAAGCCCTCTACTGCATAAAGAACTGTAAAACCCTAACTTTCAATTCTCTCAAATTCACTTTCAAAACTCTACAATTTCATCAAATACTCTTCAAAAATGGCCAACACTCCTTCAAACGTCTCAAAGAAAAACACCAAATCAGATGAGCAATCAAGCCCGTGAAGAAAAGTCGAACACCAAACTGGTGTGGTGTTCGATTTCAATACCTTGCGAGATGAATCCGATGAGGTGAAGGACGTAGCCAATTTGATCCAAGAAGCAGTACTCGAATATTTCTGCGAACGAACAAGCAGAATCTATGATGATGAAGTACTTGATTTTATCGAAAAGGCTAAAGTTGCAGACAACCTACAACTGATTTCATAAAACTCTATTGTAACGAGAGTTGCAATCTTCATCAAGGAAGATGACTTTGATCAATTTTTCAACCTGTAAAATAAAGGATCAAGGATAATCCTATCTGCAATAGTAACAACAGGAAGGCATGCCATGCTAGCTGAAGAAAAGCGGAATGAAGGAATAAGGACAATGAAGAAATACTTATCCAAACAGCACAAGATGCTCGCAGATATTGTCAAGAAGGTCATTCTCTCCAGAGAATTCAGCAAAGATCAGATTACCACTGATCAACAAGAAATGATGTGTGCGATCCTCACAGGATACGAAGTCAACTGGGCAAAATTGCTCATGTATCAGCTTGCCAAAGCTATGCAATCAAAGCAACCACTGTTTGGAAGGATAATCAACAACTTCCTCAAACAGAAATTGAAGCTATCCAACAAGGAGGGGAGGCCATGGATGGTGGCCAAACAAATTGATGTTAAGAAAATAGGCCAGCAGCTTATTGGACTTGCAAAGAAGACAATAGTCGTGTAGACCATCATTAAACCTATAGAACACTCACAACAGTCTGTAGGTGTACAGACCAGAAGGAAATTTGTAGACCACTCTCCAAAAGCAACAGTGCAGACCACTGAAGCAGTGCCAAAGACAAGAAGATTGCAAGTCAGCAAGGCCCAGCCAACCAAGATGAAGAAGCTCAGGGAAACTAAGAGAAAACTCATCATGCAGACCTCAGACGAGGAGAAAATCTCATATCATCCGGTAGAAATACACCTACAGACTGACATGGAGGTAGAAATACAGTTTGCAATAGTGCAGACTAGGCAAATTTTTGAACCCTTATCTTCAAAGACTCTACCACCAAAGGCACCAGAAATAGCTGCACTCCATGATGCCAATGTGGCATTGAAGTTTCTGAAGGTCAGAGCACACGAGGACCTTCAAAACCTAATCTTGGAAGCTCAAAAGAGTTACCAAGAAGTTGGGGAAGGACCACGAGCTCAACTTAGGCAAGAACTTGCTGCAAAAAGATACTCAAGGGATGAGATAAAGCAAATAAAAGCAGATCTTATCGAATTGCAAACAGGACTACCTTAGGCCACCTCTGCTGCAAGGTCACTAACAATTAGCCCTACTCTAGAAGAGGAAACCACAACAGCAATCGTTCCAATCTCCAGCATTGGAATGGATTTGTCCACAATTGCAGAGGACCGTTCATCAATTGCAACTGAGGTAGGGTCAACTACAACTATTGAAGTAAGACCTTCTCCCGAAAAGGTCATTGATACAGTTTTACAGACAGTCGGAGCAGTAGAGGAAAGAGTTCAAAAGTACACTATTGCAGCCTTTCAACTGCTAGGCAAATAGCCACAAGCAGAAATACGGAAGAAAGAAAAAAGGGAAGGCATGATCCAAGAATTTATAAAGCAACACAAACTTCCCATTAGAAGACCTAAAAGATCTACCAGGCCTAAGTTGATTCCTCAAGGACCGAAAACCTTGTATACAATCAATCCAGATAAGTAACAAACACTTATTGGAGAGATTAATGGAATGACATAAGTCGAAACCCTGATACTTAGGATGACGATGATGAAATCATCGATCAAGTAGCTGAATGAGTATAGGTGCAGACTACAGCAGCAGAGTCTCCTGTAGTAGAATATCAAACTGATGAACCTGCAGCAGAGGAATATACAGACGAACCATCTGTAACTAAGTCATCTGCAGCAGAACAAGAAGCTAAATCATTTGATGAAGGACATGAAGAAGAACCAACTACAGTTGAAGTACCTACAATCGAAGAAACCTCCACAGAAGTACCTACAGTAGAAGAAACTGTAGAACAATAAGAAGATAAGTCTCCAGCAGAGGAACCTATAGCTAAAGAGACACATAAAGATAAAGTTGAAGATCAAGTAGCTGAACAAACCACAGAAGAACTCCTTGAAGTTGAGGAACAAGCAGAGGAACAAACCACAGAAGAACTCCCTAAAGTTGATGAATAAGCAGAAGAACTGCTTACAGCTGAAGATCTAACAACAGTATCAAGTAGGTAGAAGTCTAGGTCAGATGCAAGAGTGCAGAAGGTTGCAGATGCAGAGGCATAGTGCAGACCACCAGATGCATACTACTATGAAGGCTTTAGATGAACAACTAGTATATTAACAAGTAACGAAAGAACACGAAGGCTTCACAACAAAGGACTGAGGTTGCAGACCACGACCAACACAGCAAGACATAAACTGAATCAGAGACTGGGCAGACGAGATGTTGCAACAGAGACTTTGTTGCTTGATTGCTTTGCACTCTTTTTGCTTTTGAATCAACGTTCAACAACAACAGCACTCAAGTAAGCTTTCACCGGTTCCCTTTTATAGGCTTAAGGAATGAACCTTTTAGCAACGTACTATTCCTGGTAGTCCACTCATGTTCCCCATTATCTCGTTTCTGATGTTGGCAGACAACTGATGTCTCCACTATCTCGTTTTTGATTATGGCAGTCCACTGGCTCCAGAATTAGTGCCGTTGATACTTTAACTTGAATCTTCACTTGACTGACTTCAACCCTCTGTTCCCACACCGGCAATCATCCCTACTGCAATTCAGATTGTTGCATGATCTCGTCTGTACATAGTCTCTGTTACAACATCTCGTCTGCACACAGTCTCTGTTGCAACATCTCGTCTGCCCAGTCTCTGATTCAGTTTATGTCTTGCTGTGTTGGTCGTGGTCTGCAACCTCAGTCCTTTGTTGTGAAGCCTTCGTGTTCTTTCGTTACTTGTTAATATACTAGTTGTTCATCTAAAGCCTTCATAGTAGTATGCATCTGGTGGTCTGCACTATGCCTCTGCATCTGCAACCTTCTGCACTCTTGCATCTGACCTAGACTTCTACCTACTTGATACTGTTGTTAGATCTTCAGCTGTAAGCAGTTCTTCTGCTTATTCATCAACTTTAGAGCACAAACTTCTTGCCGTCATCGTGAAGAAAGCCATTCTCTCCAGAGAATTCAGCAAGGACTAAATAACCTCCGATCAATAGGAGATTATGTGTGCCATCCTTACAAAAACAAGAGTAAACTGGGCCAGTTTACTCATGTATCAACTTGCAAGATCGGTGAGAGCAAGAGTACCACTGTTCGGAAGAATAATCAGTATCCTTCTCAAACAGAAGATGAATCAACATCAAAAAGATAGGAAAAGCACCCTCAGGGCTGACAAAGAAGCCTATAGTCCAGCAACCCAAGACTTTGGAAGTAAAGACCCGACACAAGGCAAAGCAAACTACCACAGTAGTGCAAACTACTGTAGCACAGACTCAATCTGCAAAGAAGCAGACCAAGAAGAAGCCAGCCCAACAGAAGTTGACAAAACCAAAGACTACAAGGAGAAAACTCATTATACATACCTCAGATGAGGAAACAATATCCGACAGACTAGCTGCAGAACAAATCAAAATCAATGAAGAAGAATCCGAGTCTGCAATAATAGAGACTGAGGAAGTCATTGATCAGTCTGCAGTACTGCAGACCAGGATGTTAGCAGAGCCCTCTTCATCAAGAATACCACCTAAAGAACCAGAGATTGCAGCCCTCCATGACGCAAATATAGCGATTCAATTCCTCAAGGCCGGAGCAAGTGATGATTTCAAGAGAATAATCTTGGAAGCTCAAGTAAGCTTTCAGGAGATAAGGGAAGGACCTCGAGCAGAATTCAGACAAAGGCTTGCTGCAGAAGGCTACTCTCATGATGGTTTAAGGGAGATTGAGGCCAAGATGTCAGCTCTTCAGATGGACCAATCTCAGTGGACTCTACTGTACCAACTCTCAATATCAGACCCCTTACAGCAGAACCAACAACCACAACAGCAATTGTTCCGTTCTTAGGTAGTAGAATGAAGACTTCACAAATTACAGATGACCAACCTACCACTGCCACTGCCATATGGACTACAGCACCACCAACTCAAGAAAGACCCTCTCCTGAAAAGATCATTGAATCAGTCATGAAGACGGTCAAAGTAGTTGAGGTAAACCTACTGTAGCAGAAAGTTATAGATTCTCAGCTGCTTGAAGAAAGGACTCGAGCCAAGAAGAAGAAGAAGATTGAAAATGACTAACTAATTCAGGAGTTTATGTCACAACACAATCTACCAGTCAAGAGGCCAAGAACAACATCAACATCCATACCGAGTCAAGATCACCCAGCAAGGACTACAAGAAGAATTACACGGTCTACTAGACCAAAGCTAATTCCTCAAGGACCCAAAACTCTGTACCAGATCAATCCAGACCAATCTTAAACGCTGATTGGTGACATAACTGGAATGACCGAAGGGGAGATTCATCAGCTGATTGAACTCCAAATGAAGGAAGTTAGCAGATCAACGAGACCTAAAGAGCCTCACTTCCTGTTCAGTGGAACACTCGAGTTCAAGGACTCCACGCTGAAGACAAAAAGGCTCAGACATGCTCTCCTAAGGCACATAGAGTTTGTCAATACTCCAGAAATTGAAGCACAACTCAAGAAAATCCTTGAGAAACACATCAAAGCTGCCACTGAGGAGGTCTATGAATACCTTTCTCGACCTGATCTGGGAGAAGATCAACCAGCAGGGGACAATGGAGATG